>CAJQZN010017676.1:0-11369 GCA_907164685.1 Colias eurytheme | reverse complement strand
GCTTTATAATAAGCCATTTTTATCTATAAAAGTATCACAAATAAAATTAATTTTCAATGAAATTATGAACCGTATTATTTCAGCTATGTTTTCGTGGAAATAAAAAATGGTTCATCTTTTGTTTATGAACTTGTATAATTTTCGTTAATTTACCTATAAATGTAGGTGTCTGTTAAATTTGTTTCAATTTAATTGTATTCTAAGTGGTATTTTATTGTTTTATATTGTAATAGATGGTTCTTTTCGTGGAATTGAATTGCGTGAAATGTACTACATAATTATTTTGTTAACTATTATATAATTATTATCTTTTTTTGCAATATTTGGAACAAATTGGAACCATTACCGTTTATAGGTAATAAAAAGTTTAGTATCTACACGACTGTTTTAAAAGATGCGTCCTATTTTAAGATCTATTTAACTACACTCATTAAAAAAAAATGTGTATGTGTACACATGTTTTTTACGTAAGAAGTACACGTAAGAAGTGAAACTTCTTTATGACCTTATATTTCAAAAAAATAATTTACTATATGAAACTTTACAGAAATACGTCGAATCACGCGCGGTAGGGATAAGAAAAAGATGGCGCGTAATGGAAAAATGTCACGCGTAACGAAAAAATGTTACACAAAATTTTTTTCCAACCACGATAAAGAAGTTTCACTACAAAATAGTTATTAAATAAATAAATAAGAATCAAACAGCTGTACTAAGACAGCACAAAAATCTATGAATATTTTTACAGAATTAAAAACTACATTTCACAGAGACAACGCTGGGGTTACTTCTATACAAACTTTTCTAATTTATTCAAGTCTGTAATTACAAGTTTATCGTATTGGACGTTAAAGTTTTGAATTCACCTTGAAGGGTTTGAGGTCATTTGGAAAACGATTTTGTTGGAACTTTTGAGTTGTATGAATACTAGATCGTTCTTAGTTATTCTGTGAGTTTATTGGAGGATAGCATTGTGAAAATAATACTTAGGTATTTAATTTTATAATAATATTTTATGTTGTTAGGAATTTTAGTGTTTTAATTCTGTTTTGTTTTGTATTTCTTCTTAATTAACAAATATTCGTCGTATTTTTTTAAAATGGAATAAAAACGTTATGAGTTAATTTTAACTAATCATAAATCATAATGCAATCGAAAACTTTAAAAGCATGAAATTTTGTTCTCTCAGCTGCCATTGTTGTTTTTAATAATTATTAAGTAAGTAACAATGTATATAAAAAAGACGTGTGGCACTCGGGGACTGCCGCGGTAAAGCTATTGCATGCTATGCCTTCAAGCCACACCTCCGCGCCCGTCGGAGTGGGGAGCGTGAGGTTTTTCGTTACGCAATTTCTAGATTCGGTCCCCGTGCTCAAGGCGCGCGATAGAAGCTATGCAATAGCTTAATAAAATTCATACACACAATTTATGTACGTTTTTATTTCTTCTCTTTTAAGTTTGTATTCCGTCACTATAATAGATTTCTAGGATATTTTGTTTACATAAATAGTGACAAATGAAAGCATTCCTATTTCTATTCAGCTTCCACACTTACACTTACCTAGAAATTCATTTCTTAAGTGCCTGAAATATGAGATGACAATTTCTATGAATTTTCATTCTTATTCTCTAGTAAACAGTCTTCAAAAGCCGTGTGTATATTTTTATGTTATAGGAATATTCAGAAACTACTTATTTCCCCTAAATGTGAAGTCCCATGTCCCCAAGTGGGGCAAGGGGCTGCATTATACATCTGTTTCACTGATCGATTTTTTTTAGGGACAAGTAGGTGATCAGCCTTCTGTGTCCTAACAGACCAAGACATTTTTTTTTATTCGTCTCCACCGGGAATCGAACCCAGGACCCCTCGGTGCTACGCTCACGCGTCAACCACTGTACCAAGGAGGCGGTCTAATTTCCCCTAAATGGTAACTATTAATTTTTCTTCGCGTTTATCTATGTCACAGAATATACAATGCTATGTTGAATTGACGCATTAGTATTTAATACTAGCTGTGTCCCGCTGTTTCACTCACGTAATAACTTTAATCATTTTTTGCTGAATATGTTTGAACCTGGATATCAAAACAAAATCTACGAAAAACAATTCTGTAAAAGTGTGACAGACAGACATTTATACACTAATCGCTTATGTATTATGCTTTTATTGTACCAAATACATAACTTTAAATTAAATTTAAATTTCACAAAATTCCTATAACCACCATCGTAACATCCATCTTATAAAAAAAAAGACGTGTGGCACTCGAGGACTGCCGCGGTAAAGCTATTGCATAGCATGCCTTCAAGCCACACCTCCGAGCCCGTCGGAGTGGGGAGCGTGAGGTTTTTTCGTTACGGAATTTCTCGATTCGGTCCCCGCGCTCAAGGCCCGCGATAGAAGCTATGCAATAGCTTAAAAAATATCTTTAGATTGAAGTCTAAAACAACTCTCTAACTAAAACGCGTCTTAAAAATGAACAGTAAAAGAAATCAAACTTAAGGAAGTTTCTTATAATAAAACAAGGCGCTTTGTTAAAACAAAAGCTAAACATTTTGTTGTTTGAATCTGACGAGCATTGTGTTCGAACAATGGTAATTAATTAACTTACTGCAATAGGACTTTGAAGTTTGAAGGGTAACCCTTCAGAATGTTAGGATTGTCGATTCCTAAGATTGCTAGGAGATTCGGAATATTGTAATGTAGTAATTAGTATGTTATATCTTTATTAAATGCACTGAGAAGATTGTAAAAATTCTATGTAAAAAAACCGGCCAAGTGCGAATCGGTCTCGCGCACCGAGGGTTCCGTACAAACCTGCAAGGTTTACAAAGTACAATTTATGGTTTTCGTAATTTTTCCTTTATCTATGCTATAAGACGTTGCTTCGTACCAAATTTCAAGATTCTGAGTTCACGGGAAGCATCCTGTAGGTTTTGATTCCCTTGCAAATGTCGAAAATTTGCGGCATAAACGGCTGTATCTTTTGATTGCGTTGGCTTAGAAGTTTGATTTTTTCACAGCTTCAAGGGACAGTAGACCTGAGTAATTGATATAAATTTCAGCTTCATACCTCCACGCGTTTCTGAGAAAAAGGGTCTTGACAGACGGACGGACGGACGGACGGACAGACGGACAACAAAGTGATCCTATAAGGGTTCCGTTTTTTCCTTTTGAGGTACGGAACCCTAAAAAAAGAAACATGTGTTTTGGTAAGGTCGTATGTAACACAATATTCCTACTTACTAAATTTTACGCTGAAAATGAGTTTTGAATTTAAAGTCTATGTTTTTTATATAAAAAATGAGCAACAATTTTTTAGGTCTTGATAAAAGTCAAGTAGGTAATTTTAAGAAATTTTATTATTAACATCGTAATAACGAGTAAATTATGAATGTTTTAAAATTCACGCAAATAGCTACAAATAATTTCTTTGTTTTGTAAACAACGAATTAAGATTAAAAGAACAGTCTCGTGTCGGTATCCGTACGAGGTAGCTGTATGCGAAGATAATAACTATTAGTCACACTTGTTTACGTGTTTCTAACCATTGTAATTCACGCTCGCTCGGTACGATTGCCGTTGGGTTCTATACCTAGCGGCTATATGTCGAAGGATGAAGCTAATGCGTTTGCGCATATCTTATAATAATTAGCTAATACGATCTTACAATGTCGCGATGCAGTAGTGCTATGAGTGAGGAGATTTTAATGCAGAATGTGGAGGTTACTGTGGACGTGGAAAATGAAGAGATGTTGAGAGCTGAAAAAAGGGAAAGAGAAGAGGATGATGACAAGGAATGGTCTGTGGTAGGTAAAAAAGACAAGAAGTTAAAACAACATGAAAAAATTGAAATATACATCACAAGTCAAGGAAAAATACCAAAGCAGTTTACAATCGCAAAATTACTGAAAGAGAATAGCATAACCGACATAGAAAGAATAAAATATATCAATCCATACAAATTACGTTTGGAAATGATGAATGAATTAACTGCCGAGAGGTTGATAAATTGTAAAGCTTTCTTGGAAATGGGTTGGCGTATTCAGAGACCGATGGAGAAAAACTTTTCTTATGGTGTCATTAGAAATGTCGAGATAGAAATGACGGACGAAGAAATTCTTAATAACATTGTCTGCCCGGAACCCGGTGAAATTGTTAGTTTATATCGCCTGAAACGTCGCAATAGTTCTGAAAAGGAGGGTTGGTCAAGCAGCGAGTGTATTCGAATTTGTTTTAAAGGTAGTTACTTACCTTCGTATGTTTTAGTCGACAGCCTTAAGATACAGGTAGATCCATACATATTCCCTGTTTCCCAATGTTCTCGTTGTTGGAAATTGGGACATTTTACAAAAAGATGTCCGTCGTTGAAGATAGTTTGCCCGAAGTGCGGTAAAAACCACGCAAATTGTGAAGCGAAATCCTTTTACTGTGTTAATTGCCGAGGTCAACACATGTCCCTAGCCAAAACGTGTCCTGCTTTCTTGAAGGAAAAAAAGCTAAGAGAAATAATGGCTGAGTATAATTGCACATATAAAAGGGCACTGACGATCTACGTGCCAAGCGAATCACCCAGAAGGCCAGAACCCAGCATAGCTGATATAAATTACTTTGCGCCACTAGACATAATTGATGAGGACAGTTTGTTTCCACAGCCATCTGGTGAGCAATTAACATATGCAAACGTCGTTAACAGAAAACCAAATAAGAATGCAGGGATCAAGAAGACAAAATTACCAAACTCCAGGGTGTCTAAAACTTCAACAGATAGTGATGATTATCTGACTGATACTTTAAACAAAATGGATTCTTATGGACGTAACGTCGAAGAAAATACAACTGAGGGAGGTCAAAAAGAGAAAGATGTTAAGTTTAGTGAGTTATTATCACGGTTAAAGAATATTTTGTTTTTAAAAGGTGTATCTATACAAACTAAAATGTTCAGTATTCTAAAGCGGTGTATTGAATGGGTTGTGTTAGTCCTTGCCGAGTACGTTTCTGATTGGCCCTGTGCGAAGATATTAATGGACCTCCTCAATAGTGAATGAAAACAAATTTGTGCGGTTGAACATACTACAATGGAACTCTCAGAGCGTTAGACCTAAGCTATTAGATTTCGAAAATATTTTACTACGGGAAAAGATCCACATTGCTGCCCTATGTGAGACTTGGTTGGAGCCGGGTTCACTTTTGAAGGTAAAGAACTATGCTGTTTTCCGTCAAGATAGGGCCGATTCGTATGGTGGTGTAGCTATATTTATTCATCAATCTATTAAATGCAGTATGCTTCATGTGCAGGGTAACAATTCAGCTATAGAAACAATTTGTGTCAAACTAGTTAATTGTAATATAGATTATATTTTGTCGTTGTATTGCCCGCCCTCCGTTCGAACATGTCAATTAGATTGGGACATCATTTTTTCTCGAATGAGTAGAAAGGCGCTTGTTCTCGGGGATTTCAATGGACATCATTCTAATTGGTCAGTGAAAACTGACCAAAGAGGTACACAAATCTTTGACTCACTTATGGATCACTCGCTATTAACATTAAATGATGGCCGTCCAACGCGTATTTCGTTCACGAACGGTGTGCTTAGGGAATCAGCTCCAGATATCTCATTAATAACATCGGATCTTGCTTTACAGTTTAATTGGACTACTTTGAATGAGACGTTAGGCAGTGATCATGTCATGATAAAAATTTCCTCTGAATTTAAAGAAAAACAAAACATAATACGCAGACGAAATTATAAAAAAGCAGATTGGCACGGTTACAAAATTTTGTTACAAAGCTTGTTTGATGATTTCAATATAACAGAGGATATTCAAAAATCTTATGACCTTTTTATAAATTTTTTAAATTTCGCAGCTGATTCCAATATTCCGTACATTAAAGTGAACCCCAATCCTAGTAATAAGTTTACCCCAAAACCTTATTGGACTTCTCTTCTTTCTAAGTTAGTTGCAGAACGTCGATTAGCTTTAAAAATATTCAGACGTAACCCTTCTCCACGAAATTTAGACGTATTACAAGACAAAATTCGGCTTTCTCAAAGAGCTTTACGCCAAGCCAGAAGTGAAGCATGGTACAAGTTTTGTAGTTCATTGGATGAAACAATTAGCCAAAGTGACATGTGGCGCAAGATGAGGTGGCTCAAGGGCCTCAAAAACTCACAATTTCATGTAGAAGAAGAGAAGGCCGTTAAATTATTAGAAAAGTTGAGTCCCGATTATGTTTGTCCTGATAAAATATATTTTGTGTCAAATAATGAAAAGTTGGAAGCACCGATTTGTTTGAATGAGTTAGAGAGTTGTATTCGACACAAAGACACATGTCCTGGTAGTGACAACATTTCTTATTCGATGATCAAGTATCTTCCAAGAAATGGTAAGATTATTTTAATTTCATTGTTTAATAGTATTCTCATGCACGGTGTTGTGCCTAGTCAATGGAAAAATATTAATATTATACCGATTCCAAAACCTAGTGCTGCCTCCCAATCTGGTTCATCCTTAAGGCCGATTTCTATGATTTCCTGCATTTGTAAAGTTTTTCATGGCATTCTAATAAAGAGATTAGAGTGGTTCATTGAAAAAAACAGTTTTCTTTCTCAAGATACTACCGGTTTCAGGAAATGTAGATCTTCCTTGGATAATCTATCGTTACTGGTTTCGAGAATACAAGGTTCATTTTCAGAAAGACTTTTGATGTTATCGTGCTTCCTAGATATTGAAGACGCTTATAATAATGTTGATATAGATGTTATGTTGAGGCATTTAGATAATTTAGGAGTGGGATCGAAAATGTGTTGCTACTTATTTAATTTTTTAAGGGACAGAATTATAACTATAAACATTAATAATACTTCAATAAGTAGAATGACCAGTCGGGGGCTAGCCCAAGGTGATCCTTTTTCACCTATTCTTTTCAACTTGGCTACAATGAACATTTGTAAAAATATTAAAAACGTTTTCATATCCCAATACGCCGATGATTTCATTTTGTATGTAGCTGACAGTAATATAGAAAGAGGTAGTAGACTATTACAAAGTGCTGTGAATGATTTTTCTGAGATGCTGTTCAGACTGGGATTAGAAATCTCTCCGAGTAAAAGTAAAGTCTGTTTGTTTCGAAACGGATATGTGCGTGAATCGTTTTGTTTATCGGTTAACAAATCTCCCTTAGAGGTGGTAGATAGCATAAAGTACCTGGGATTATGGTTGGATAGTTCGTTGCGGTGGGGGAAGCACATAAATCATCTTAAGGATAAAGTTTTAAAAATGCTGAATGTATTCAAAGTTTTGGTAGGACCAGGTTGGGGCGTACATCCCAGTCACCTACGGCGCTTATATATTGCGATGGTGCGTAGTAGATTGGATTATGGTAGTTTTCTTTACGGTAATAGCTGCAAAACACATTTATCCAAATTAGACAAAGTACAGAATGCTTATATGCGGGTTATTGGAGGTTTTATCAAGAGTACACCCATACACGTTATGGAGAGTGAATTACATATTCAACCCTTAAATGTGCGTAGACTTTATTTGGGGGGAAAATTTTGGTTTAAATCAGCATCCTTTTCAAATAGCAAATTAATGAAAGTTTTAGATAATTTGGGTAGGTTATGTAATAATGCATATTGGAGACGGAAGAATAAACCTATTCTAATAACGATACATAATGAATTCAAAATGACGAACTTTTACAAACGAACTAATCTAGGAATGTTTTCGCTCAATACATGGGTCAGCAATGTGGATTTGTCGAACGTAATTTCTTGTGATATTGATGATTTTATAGTATCCAAAAAATCTATGAACAGTTTGTTTTTAAAATCAATTTGTGAAAAACATCTAAGTACATATTATAGTAATTTTTATAAAATATACACGGATGGTTGTAAGATGGTTGATAGGTCAGGTTTAGCTGTTTACGATCCTCAATCCAATTGTTCTGTTAAACTTAGAGTATCAGCAAAGGTTTCTATTATGTATTTAGAATTAATAGCTATAGCAGAAGCTGTATCGTATGTAGACTCATTTGATTCCGGTTTTTATGTGATCTTGACCGATTCTAGAAGTGCCTTACAGCACTTGATTAGCTGTACAAATTATGTTGAAGGTCTACCTATCGCTTATACAATTCTGAAAGATATATGTAACATTTTGGCTTGTAATAAAAATATTAAATTACAGTGGATCCCATCCCACGTTGGATTATTTGGTAATGAGGTAGCTGATCGACTTGCTAATGAGGCAGCATGGGATGGGCCACTATTTGAATGTTCACCAACATGCTCAGATATGTTGCATTTACTCAAAAAATATTGTATTAATATTTGGAAATTGTATTTTGATGAGCGGTCACTGTGTAAAGGAATATGGTACAAAACTATACAACCCGATCTTACTCGCTCACCATGGTTTGCTGGAGCAAAATTCAACCGAGCCGAACTAGTTACGGCGTTCCGACTCCGTTCTGGACACATCCCACTGAACAGTTTTGCATACCTTATGAAGAAAGTTCCGACTCCTAGATGTTCTGAGTGTGACATGATTGAGGATGTGTATCATATTTTGGTGGAATGTGTTCGGAATGAAGCGGAGCGATATTCATTTACATCTGTAAATGGTATATACAATTTGCGAGAGGTGGGACTGATAAATTCCTTGTTATCAAGTCCTATCTCTCATATTACTAGAAAGTTGTATAGTTTTGTACTAAAAGGAATTAGTCGTAGACCATAGATATTTTTTAGTTTGTACCTTAGAATTAAAATAGTTAAGATGTCCCTATGGGGATGACATGTTCAGTTTATGAACAAATCCCCTTTTATAAAATAAAGATTAAAAAAAAAAAAAGATTAAAAGAAAATGTAGAACAACAAAATGATGTTTATGTTACTCCACGCAATTAGCGATATACCTACACATATTGTATACATAATTCCAAGTAAAACCAGATTCAAAACACGTCATTCATAATATTGCTTAGATAATCAAAATGGCGTCGATACATTTATCCGAAATTAATTTAGCAAATTGCCAGATCCAAGGGAAATACGTCGGCTCGGCGAATTACTGAAAATTCTGTTGATAAAATCTGATTTCAACACGGAAAGTGTGAAATCGTTGGAAATGTTTCGGATTGTTTACATAGCGTCTTCCTAATTGTGTTGTTAAAGACTAAAGTATAAGGTGCTTAATTTGATGCATTGTATGGGTTTTATTTTGTTGTTGATACACTTTTAGGGCCGATTTTTCAATGCTTGGATAAAACTTATCCGTCCAATAAAGTATTACACGATAATATTAAAATGTCACGTAAACTGTCAAATACGGGCAATTAGAATACGTTTTTAAAATGGTAGTTTTATACATTATTCGACGAATAAGTTTTATCCAAGCATTGAAAAATCGGCCCTAAATGTAATTATTTCATCATATTTGTCTAGAATATTATTATACAGGGTGACTGGTAATTCGACGTGAACCTTCAAAGGGGTTATACTAGAGGTCATTTGCAACAAATTAAGTCCTGTTAACCAGGGGTCAAAAATGGATGGTTATTGAGCTATGACGGATTTTGATATGAAAATTTTTAACATGCAATCCTGTAGAGTGCATGTATCTATACTAATATTATAAAGCTGAAGAGTTTGTTTGTTTGAACGCGCTAATCTCAGAAAATACTGTTCCGATTTGAAAAATTATTTCGGTGTTTGATAGCCCATTTATAGAAAATGGCTATAGGCTATATTAAATTATTACGCTAAGACCAACAGACGCGGAGCCACGCGGGTGAAACCGCGAAGCGCAGCTTATAGGTATTGTATAATTTTAGTCAGTCTGATAGATATAGAAACCTTGTTGGGATAGGTGTCTGAGCGACGCAAAATTCAAAATCTTTTGGTAACAGTTTCATTATAATAAAAAAATAATAATATAAAATAGTTTAATAAGATGAAGGATATGATACAAAATACTTATTTCAAGTAGGTACTTCGTATAAAGTCATAAACCTAGTCAATTAAACAGGTGAAACAATGATATCAAAATAACACCAAACAACTAGGTATTTTAAAACATTTGACCTACTATTAACTATACAACATTTTCTCTCAAAAACCATCCATCATCTAGCTTGTTTAGAGCCATACAAGCCATTCAGATAGAATTAATTCAACGAAACATCTTTGAATTAAAACTACTAAAGCACTCAACGATCAATAGCATCACTTGTATCTGTTAATTTACCTTTGTTGAACCAATAGACAATAGAAACTAGTTTTCTTAATGAATATTTCAATTTGGAGCAAGGCTAGATAAAAATTTTAATTGACATTTTCTATTTTGCACGTGTACGAATTTTATTGGTCAAGGAAAACATCTTAATGGAGCGTCACAAGGGGATGAATTTAATATTCGTGTATTATATTATTATGCATTTCCAAAATATATTAGAATCTTATAAACACTAACAACATTACATATAACAAAAATAAAACATGCGCCGGCGAAAAATCTGTCAAGTTTGACAGCTGTCAAAGATAATTTTTTTAATATAGCACAGATTAAACAATTTCGAAATTGATAATACAGTACAGATACAATATTCTTGCGTCGGTTATAATGATATTACTGATATATGGGAATATGGATTCTGTAATTGTTTACCAAAATAATAAAAAAATCAATACAATTCCTCTACCTACCTAATAGAAAAATAGCCAAACAGTTTCATTACTTTATAAAAAAATTATGAGCAATGAACATCGATCATAATCGCGAGAAAGAAATCTCATTACTTAAGAGGGTTTTACTTAGTAATTAATATTAATATTGATATACATACATAAATGAAATTGTGCATAAAATGATTGTTTTTCTTTTATGATAAAATACGTTTACGATGTTGCGTGGATAATAGATTCCTTGTATTCTTTGAAGATAGGATTGTTATGACGGTTGTAATAATATATGGCGTCGTAAAATCGTTCCATATAAATGAATTAGTGTAAGAAATTGGGTTATTGTATGTGTATATAAATATGCTATCGAGTTTTTCTTTGTTTGGTTATATTTATTCAAATGTGTTGTAAAAGTATGTTGTTTATAAGACCACAGCAAAAAATTGATATTTTGAGTATTTATAACATTGTCATGATTAATATCGACACATAGGTAGGTACCTAATATGCTCACACAGATTTTTTTTTACAAAATACTGAACGTACAATATTTTGTAAAAAAAACGTTCAATATCAATCAATTATTATTTACTAGCGGTCCGCCCCGGCTACGCCCGTGGTACATATTTTGCAATAAAAAGTAGCCTATGTCCTTTCTCGGGTATCAAAATATCTCC
>CAJQZN010017668.1:0-12252 GCA_907164685.1 Colias eurytheme | reverse complement strand
TTTTTAATGAATCCTTCAGCAATAGTTTATTTTTCAATATGCTTAAATACTTAATAGCATGAATAAAGATATTTAAAATTAACGATACAACCGTTACATTTTACTTGAAATAGTAACTTTTCTTTTGAAATATTTCATTATGCAATATGTACTAATTAATATTTGAATTTTTAATACTGTGAGTAAAGCTATTTTAACGGTGTTACCGTTCGGCTTTACTCGAATCGTTAATATTACTTTTGTGATTATTTGATATTACTAGATATATCAAATACCCTCTCTTGTATATAGATATTTTTAATATTTTATTTCATTTTTAATAATGTGTTTTTATTACAAGGGTACAAGTGAATTTTTCGTGGAAAAATTACAATTAATACTTAGTATGGATATGAGCCAACTCAAAGCTTTACAGGCATACAATCCATTGCTACGACTTTATTACATTGTCGTTATCGCTAGGAATGGTTCGGAATTCCTATCATAGTTTATTACTAAAAAATATCGAACGAGATGAGTCAGCTCCAAGAAGTCACGACATGTCAGAACACGTTGTGATATTATTTTATAAATCGTACGGGAGTTACCGCTCAACTGAATAATGATGGAATTCGCTCATGTATAGTAGATACGTACCATGAATGTTCCACACATTCAAAACTATCCGTAGTCTATACGTGTCCTTTTATGAGTATTATTCTGATCCGTTTTTATGTGAAAATAGACATATTACACACGGCTAATTTGATTGAAAATTACGTTTCCTATGTTCAAATGATGCAACTTTTTTGTTAAAACGAGTAAGTACCAAAAATTTTACAATTAAATTCTTTGGTTTACTGAACTTGTGCTGAAAGGGTTATCGTATAATAATTATCGAGATATCTTAATATAAATTAGATTTAGATACACTTATTTCAAAGGATTTACAATTCACTTCTAACGTTTTAGAATAATATTATAAACTTGTACACCATGACAAAAAGTAAAAAATTGCGGGTGAGTGGAGATTATTTTGTGCAATTAAATATAACGTCCTACGACGGTATGGTTGCGTTCGTAAGGAATGTTAACGGATATAAAGCAACTAAATGTTACATCGATTGCATGAACAAAAATAAATATGAATCGAAGTTCATTTTAAAATTTAGTGAATTGATTTGAATTATGAATTTATTAAATGTCGCTAACATTGGAAAATAAGTTAAAGGACCTTGTTAATTGCTATATTATTTAAATGATTATTTACTGCTATTTTTATATTAGCACTAAGGTGTATTCTTGCTCGAAGCAGAATACATAAATGTGGCCACTACTCCTCGCAGGGGTTAGCCAGGTCAAATTCACCCTCGCAGGGTGTCTCTTAAGCATTTTTTGGCAGGCCCTACTTATTTCTAGTTACAAACATCCCTCGCGCAGCTGTCGCTCGCAGGGAAATGGTGCAAATATATATCGGCCCTCGCGGGGCTTTGATTACAATCGTCCCTCACGGAAAAGATGGTGCGAATATATATCAGCCCTCGCGGGGCTTTGATTACAACCGTCTCTCATGGAGAAATGGTGCAAATATATATCAGCCCTCGCGGGGCTTTGATTACAACAGTACCTCACGGAGACATGGTGCAAATATATATCAGCCTTCGCGGGGCTTTGATAACAACCGTCCCCACGGGGAAGTGGTGCAAATATATATCAGCCCTCGCGGGGCTTTAATGGCGATTGGTGCAAATATACAAAGGATTGATCATTAAAATGATCATAGATATTTGCTTTTGTCAACGAGGACCCACGAAAGAAGTTTTGGATATGACCGTATCGGATCTTCACTCTTCTAAGGTAGGTAGAAAAAGGTTTTGAAATCTACTTCACAGTGGGCAGTATAGTAAATGACCTAATAAATACAATAAAGGTTAGATACGTCAAATAATGGGCGCATGAAATTGATACTTCGTATCCTAAAAGTTTACGCTTCAGGAATCAGGAAACCACCATTGGTTTACCAATTATGGAAATTGGAATTGAACAAATTGTATTTACCAATGCAAAGCCTAATCACAACAAAGGAAGGCGAGTCGGATCAAATATCATCTCGCAGATGATTTGTGGCGGTGGTTTCGAGGATTGTCACCAAGCCTTGTGTCAACGGTATGTTTGGTATCGTAATTAAATGGCACTAGCCGACCAATTTTCATATACAAATATCGGAAGAGATTTTTTAATCGCAAAGCGATTGAATGTAACAAATGACGATTGATTACGTATAGTTGACCTCTCATAGGCCTATTTTAGTTGCCCGGTCTTGTAGGCAATTTATTAGACTCGTTTTTCAACCCATTTGACCTCATTATTGCACCCATGAGATCTTTCTTCGGGGCTCAAACAATAAATCGCTGAGGGATTAGGATAATCGTTTGTTAGACAAGTTTTTTGTCATCCCACCAGGATTTTTATATTGTATAATAAAGTTATATACAACTATTAACGTAAAACGTTTAAGTACTCAACGAATGCTGAGAATACTGACTGTTGAGTTACACTTACATAGGATAGAGGATAAATAACGGAAAGTCAATCTTTCCAAACAAAAGCCTCTTATTATTAGATATTACTTGGAACCCCTACCCTTAACGAGACAGCTCTGCCAAATGACTTCTCATTTCTTTGCTTTGAGGGGGGGGGCCGCAATAAATGAAATGTACAGGCTATAGATACGGCTTTTAAAATATAAGTCTGGTAAGCGAACTAAACTTTGCTGGTTTAGTTCTTGCTATATCGCTATCCGTGCCTGCTTCTCGTGTTTACGGGTGAATTAAGTTTATCAATAGTCATAAATGCAATGCTATTCAGAGGATATACTGCATTTAAAACATGACGAAGTCTGGTAAGCGAACTAAACTTTGCTAGTTTAGTTCTTGCTATATCGCTGTCCGTGGCTGCCTCGCGTGTTTACAGATGAATAAAGTAATGTCCTGTCTTCGCATCCACAGCTAACTGTCCTATACTGTCATAATCTTAACACAGATTCATTCGACATAGCTCCCCACGAGCTCAGTTCTTCATTTTTGCACTCGCACAACTGTGGACAACACAAGAGCAATGCCTCCATTGGTAGCAGTTACAATCAAGGGATAACTAACCTTAGGCTAGCCATATTACGGATGTTGGAACAACCGACTATATTCAGGGCAATTTTCTTTGTTCAGTGTAACGTTTAGACTGTCGTAGCATTCCTACGGAACAAAGATGGGATCAGATCTGCATCCTTAATGCAGTTAATCGAAAGGAGATACTTTCAGACGACGATAGTATTCAAAACCCACCATATTCCTTAACATAATAATGCATAGTTAAGCTTATAATCTCTCTTGCCATTATCCTGCAGCAGAATTCCTTGGCGATAATTTATCCTCGTTAGAACGAGCGAGGGTTGTTACGATAATATGAGAAATCCTAGTCAGTTAGAGACCTGAACGACGCGATAGAGTACCGCTATTTCAGTAGTAGTAACACCTAGAAGGGTGAAGGTATTCTGGAAAGCGGAACTGAAGGCCCGGTCAGCAGCATCAGCCACCTAATAGACAGTGTTCAGTGCTGCACCACTATAATCTGCAAAATGACTCTGACGGTATGAAAATGTGGAGTACATTTTCAAAATATCAAATGATATAGTTGGAATAAAAATCCTATTTGCCTCCGTCTATCCAAAAGACATACGGAGTAGCTAGTAGTAGTTGGTTGAATTAGAATAAAGTAACTATAGTTAAAATCCTTTGTTACTGACTGGATAAATTTGGCTCTTTTCCTATCTGACGTTCATATAGCTGTTGACTTCCTAGTGTTGTGCACAAACACTATTATTATAAACTAGCGGTCCGCCCCGGCTTCGCTCGTGGTACTTACGTTTTCTCTACATAAAAACCATCCTCGTACTTCAAGGAATATAAAAAGAATTATCGAAATCGGTTCAGCCGTTCTCGAGTTATGCGCTTACCAACACATTTTGCGATTCATTTTTATATAAGTATAAGAAGATAAGTCACGTTATGTAGTCCCGAGGCTTTCGGTATATAAGTTCTGATGTAAATCATAATTATATCTTAAAACCGAATTGATTAAAAGTAACGTACTTGGCTGTAGTAATTGCAGTTTTGGGACACAGATAAGCTCCTTATCATTTTAGTCTCTTAAGTTCAGTATATTTGTTTCCAGTACAGAGTTTATGACCTATCAGTTTTAAATAAATAATTCATGCATTGTACTGAAAGTACTAGCCATGTTAAGATTATGATTGGTGGCGTTGGCTCTAAACATTAATAGATACCGCACGGTTTGGTTGGATGTTAAAAATCTGTATTATAATTAAAACCGTTTACCTGTTTTGATATTTTATTGCCTTATTCAAGGGGTGACCTTTTAAATTTATTTCTGACCCCAAAAGTAAGGACCAAGTTCTCTTCTTGTCCGCTTGTAGCAGGTTGGGTTAAAACTGTGTGAGTTGAGACAGGTGGTAATTCTATGTTAAGATATTTCAATTGTGCTTCTACAGAGTTCTAATTGAATAAATAAAGGTTTGAGTTTGAGGTATTTTTGCCTCGTCGGGATCAGCTGTTGCTTCATTTTGTAAGTAACATCTAAAATGCGTAATTGAAAGTCGTTACTGGCGCTTTCGCAGATTTACGCTAAAGATAGTGAAAATTGTAGTAACTTTAACTTTTCAAGCCCAAAAGGTTAACTAAGGTACGCTTGAACCAATCTCATAAGTTCTAATACTTTTAATTATTATGATTAACTTTTTGGTTCTTATTTGATTAACTTTTCATCTGGGATTGTTAATATATTATATAATATAAAAATTTGTGTGATTTATTGGTAGGTATACTATCTGCACACCTTACTCTTTCAAATAAAGAAATAAGTAATTACTTATGTATTCAAATTCACATTGGCGTCCATATATTGTACACCAGGTGGGTAACAAGCAGGTCTCAATGAAGTAAGCTTCAAATTACGGTCAAGTGTTTAATAGCTGTGTTTTACCTGAAAATAAAACACATATTAAATACTTACCTATATTTGAAGCTTACACTTAACGTCCACCTGTTGTGGATTTCGACTCAATGAAAAACATCCAGCGCCCGACATTATCGTGCGCCCCGCCACCTGGTGGAGAGGTGTGCGAGAGAGATAGCATACATACAACGGAAAGAGAGGGAAGAATAGGCGGAAAAAGCTAGGTGCCTTCTCAATGA
This sequence comes from Colias eurytheme, assembly GCA_907164685.1. Taxonomy (NCBI): domain Eukaryota; kingdom Metazoa; phylum Arthropoda; class Insecta; order Lepidoptera; family Pieridae; genus Colias; species Colias eurytheme. The sequence continues at coordinate 7,003 of CAJQZN010017668.1, read as the reverse complement.
AGTAAGCTTCAAATATAGGTAAGTATTTAATATGTGTTTTATTTTCAGGTAAAACACAGCTATTAAAAAAAAACTACATTAAAAAAATGATTATAGAATTGCAAAAAGGCGCCAAACAGCCGCCATATTTGACCACGGACAAAAAATAAACATCTTATCTACACAGAGTGGCATCGATCTGTTGTAACGACGGCAGAATCAACTTGAGTTTCCGCCGATACGCCGGGTCTGAGGCCAGCGGGTTCCTCTCTAGATATATTGTGGCTAGTTTCTTGTTCTCTTGTAGATATTCTATTGACGACCAGTCGGATATCTGATTGTCGTTTAGCTGAAATTAAATACAGCTTTATTGTATACCCTCCTTATAAATACATATGATGTTACTAGCGGTCCACCCCGGCTTCGCCCGTGGTACCTACATGTTTAAACTATCCTTTCTCTAAAGTTGGATCGAACTGCACATGGTGTGCGAATTTTATTATAATCGGTTAAGTGGTTTAGGAGTCCATTGAGGACAAACATTGTGACACGAGATTTATATATATTAAAGATTAAATTGATTTCATTGATTTATTTATTTAAAAAGGTTCATCAACAGTTGTTACATATGCATCTTTCGCGTTAAACAGTAACAATAGGATTTATAAATTTGTATGCACAACAATTATTACAGATGAACACAACATTCACAGAAACTAATAATAAATTCAGGTAGACACAGGTTGCTTAAACCTTATTTTGTTGAAGGAAAATGCATTCATTTGTAATATTATTTTTTTTGTATTTACTACTGCTACAAATTTCAACATCTATATCTCTTAAAATATTGATTGAGATTATCCTCTATAGTCTATACACACATTCACATTTTATAAAATTACTTACCCATAATTCCTCCAAATCTGTCATGTGCCGCACATTTTCAATCACAGTAATTCTGTTCATAGCCAAATCTAATGTCTGTAACTTGACCTGATAGTCTAAGTTCTCAATAGCCGTTAAACCATTCTCAGAAATATACAACTGATCTAAATTCGTCAATTGTTCCAAATTCTCAATCTTGGTTAAACGATTGCTCTGCAAGACGAGTATCTCCAAATTCGTGACATCATCGAGGTTTTGAATTTTCGTAATTTTATTTTTTCCCAAATAAAGCTGTTTGAGTGACTTCAATCCTTCTAAGTTCTTTATTTCCTGCAATAAAACAAATCTTTTTTATACAACAGTTACAAGTTCAACAAAATATTGCATTTTTATAAGTTATTCAAGGAAAAATAACTCAAATAGAATAAAATTGATTTCTTCATATTGCAAAACCTACAATATGTTGAGATCATACATACCCTTATTCTATTATCACCAAGTTCCAAAAGATCCAGCTTGTTGAGATGATTGACATTTTTTATTTCCGTTATTTTATTCGAACTAAGAAACAGCTTTTTTAAATTCACTAACTTATCAAGGCCGTTGATTTCTTTGATTCTGTTGAATGATAAATCTAGGATTCTGAAAAAGACATGAAAATTACATTATATGGATTTTTCAGTTTACAGTACATAGGAGCATTAATATGATGATTAACCCATTAAGCCCCGAACGGCCTGATCGGTCCACGACACAATAGATTTTCTATTGTGTCTGTGATTCCAGGGCCTGAGTTATTAAATACTGGTAGGACCACTTTTTTAGCAATAATAATAGTGAGTCAGCCTTAAAACCTTCCGTTTTAGTTTAAATTCTTAGTAATTCAATTAATCATCACTAATAAGAATAGAAAGTTTGGTATTTTTGCAAAAGCTATAGTTTTGTATATTTTTCGACAGGATAATCTTAAAACTAATTACATTGACTCATTAAGATTTAATTATAGAAGTCAAACTAGCTGTGTACTACAAGTCTATATTCCTAGTAACATTATAAAAATAATCTATGTATGTTTGACTCTTATTAAGTCGTAACCAGTGAACCAATTTGAATGAAATTAGGTACACGGATAGTTTGAGAACAGATAGGACTAGGAAGGTTTCATCCTGGAAATCCCCTTAGGAACAGGAGCGCTGGGTTTGCTTTAAGCATGTAGGCAAAGCCACGGGCAGAAAATTAGTAGCTATAGCTTGACCACACTGCTGTACCACCCCATAGGTATGTGCGGTGATGGGGTAAGAAAGAGCATGAGTTGTAAAACATAAAATGGACAAATAAATTTATTTCATTTCATTTCATTTCAGTTAGAAAGAAACAGAACGGTCAGATCCTCCACCTCGCCGCGCATATACCTAAGGTGCGGTACAGCAGTTGCGGTCAATATATAATAAATTACTTAGCAATAACAAATATAGTAAACTAGCTTTCCGCCCGCGGCTTCGCCCGCGTTTTCTAAGAAAAATCCGTTCCCGTAGGATTTCCGGATAAAACCTATCCTATGTCCTTTCTCGGGTATCAAAATATCTCTATACCTAATTTCATGCAAATTGGTTCAGTAGTTAAGGCGTGATTGAGTAACAGACAGACAGACAGAGTTACTTTCGCATTTATAATATTACTAGAGGTCCGCCCCGCGGCTTCGCCCGTGGTACATATTTCGCAATAAAAGGTAGCCTTTGTCCTTTCTCGGGTATCAAAATATATCCATACCAAATTTCCTGCAAATTGGTTCAGTAGTTAAGGCGTGATTGAGTAACAGACAGATAGACAGAGTTACTTTCGCATTTATAATATTAGTATGGATAGTATGGATGGAAAATTTATCTTACTCCAAATTCACAAGGTTGTCAAGGTTCTCCATGACCACAATTTGATTGTCATACAATTCCAATTCTACCAGAGTGGTCAGTGTATCCAGACCTTCGATCTTCTTGATTAAATTCCATCTTAAATACAGCCTGCAAAGAATTTTGTTAATTTTAAAGTTAGTGACACAATTTGTTTAAATAAAAGAAAGTCATGTTAGTCACACCACTCATACAAGAATGGCTTAATAGATTGTAATGATTTTTATTTTTTACTTCTAAGAAACTAATAAGAATCTGATTGCTTATAGAGCTATCACCTAAAGAACTTGTGTAAAAATCACCTATACAATTGTTATTTTGAAATTGTTAAAGTTGGATGTTTCAGCTATGTTTTTACCAAAATTGTTTGTGAACTAGGATTAGGTATATATTGAGTTTAATGTTTAAATCATGTGTGTGATTAGTATAATATGTAAAATATCTATGACTCATAACCATGTCACAATATTTTTTCATAATAATCTTACCAATCACTGCTAATAATTGACATAATATTGTCTTCCCTGGCACAACATAACCTTGTAACTATAATTGAATCGTCAACATACGACCAAGTCACGATTGGTTACTTGTTATATTAACATTACCTCTCTAAACGCTTCAATTGTTCTAGATTCTCAATCTTGCCGATTCTTCCATGATTTAGATCCAATTCCTCGGTATTCTCATTAATTACGATGATTTCTTGCGTGTCTACTTCCGCCGGCGGTGGAGTTACCGGAGGTGGTGGCGACTTATCACCACTGTTATTCTGATCCCTACCAGAACTTTCATTCGGTACACCATCCGCCTCGTTATTTGTCATAGGAGTATCAACGTTGTCTGTAGATCACAAATAAATAAAAAGAAGCACTGAAAACTACAATTTATTAACAACAAACGTAATATTTTTATAACTTACCGGCCATCGTTATGCAGCGTAGAATATGTTTTATATTTACATGTACATAACCAAATGTGGGGGGTTGGTAAATATTGAACTATTAGATAGTTTGAATAAGTAATGGTCAGTAATGATATCTTACTACGGTAAATTATTAGCTGGTACACTTTATGTTGCTATAGACACCTGACATTAAACAAGGAATTAAATTTGTATTTCGAGCAGTGTTAGCAACCTGAAGTGAGCTGATTATCGTACCAGGGGCGTAAAATTATCGTACATTAGGCGTTTTTGGTTCGAAATTATCGTACTTTTTAGAATAAAGTCAATTATAAATAAATAAATCATATAAATTATAATATTAATAAGTATGCAATTTCTCTATAGTTAATCTTTGTTTAACTACCGCTGTCAAATCAACGGGACACTGAAACCCAAACGTTTTACGTGCCTTATTATAATATTCACTACACTCTTTGGTTTTACGCGTGGTACAGACTATACTAGTACAGACCTGAACCGATTCCCTTTCCACTTTATGTTCAATAAACGCGCCAAGTTTAAAATTCAATCTGACAAAATTTCACTGTTCCCATGAAAGTTCGATATGAAACACGTCAAAATTTCATATTTGTATGGGTGAAATAATATAAATTCTCGAATTTTGCCTGATAGAAATTATCGTAAAATCAGCGTACGATAATAACATGCTATCGTACATCGTACGTAGGCACCAAATTATCGTGTTTGTACGATAATTATCGTACGGTTGGGAACGCTGATTTCGAGTGCTGTCACAGACTATTCACATCGTAGAGGGAGAATGTACTAGAGACGACATCGGCGTATACCCGAACGAGATGGCGAATCCTTACGTCAATGTTGCCAACTATTACAAAAACTTTTTATCCGAAAAACTGGCAAAATATCTATAAATGTTTGGGTATTTTTTTGTAAGATAGGTTTATGAAGAAAAAGACAGATTTGAAAAGATTTTGTTATTTATTAACTTAACTAGCGACCCGCCCCGGCTTCGCACGGGTGCAATGCTGATACTAAATAGTAAATACACTACAGAAAAACTGTGAACGTTGTATATAAAAACATAGCGGCCCGCTCCGGCTTCGCACGGGTATAAAATATATAGCCGGGCGGCCGGCCGGTACAAGCGCGGATCCAGGGGGGGGGGGTCATGGGGGTCATGGGCCATGCCCCCCCCTGGGCCATGTGCACGACCTAAGTGGACCACTAATTTAATATTAACTTTTGAAATTAACAAAGTAATATTGTTCAACATGATTTTTTATTAACTTTTGAAACATAAAAGTAATATTATAGAACAATGAAATCAATTTCAAACGGAAGAGAATATAGGTAACAAAAATTAGAGGAAAAGTTATTTACGATCGATCTGAGATCGGGATTAAAAAAACTATAACTGCGGAATAAAGTTTAATGGTAAAGTTGTAGGTATTTAAAATATTTATTACAACTTTTGCTTTTACACTTCTCGCAATTAACCACAAATATCGAAATATCCCAGTTCATATATTTTTTATAAAAAAACAAGGCTAAAGTTTAGATATCATTTCAATCAATAGTAAATAATAATAGAAAATACAGTAAAATTAGGACAAAAAAGGTCAAGTGCGAGTCGGACTCGCGCACCGAGGGCTTCGAACAAACCTAATTGTTTTATTATGTTGTATCTTTAAATGTTGCTTGTAGCAATTTTTTCTTTGTCTGTGCTATAGGACGTGGGGAGTACCTTGTAGGTTGTGATTCCCTTGCAAGTAGTTGCTAGTTTCAGAATATGCGGTTTTAATTGCTATTTCTTCTGATTCAGATTCAAATTGAATTTGAATCAGAAGACAGAATAATATCTTATAAAACAGATACGGGAATAATTACGAAAAACATGAATTTTTTATTACATTATATAAAAAAAAAAATTAATCTTATAACCCCTTTACTCATGAACGCAAATGTAATGTAGGTATTCAATAATTGATATTCACATCAAAAACTTAGGTCTATTATACCTTTAAGCAGTAATAAAATCAAATTTCTATGTCAACGCAATTAGAAGATACAGCCGTAAATGTAGTCTAATAAAAACGTACTGGAAATAGTTCAAATTAAAAGTAAATTAAACGAAATACATTTATTTGAAAATGAACAGCAAAATGACGGTAGAAATAAATGGGCAGAGGGTCCGCGATAATGTGCGCGCGAGTAGCAGACGAAAATGGACGACTCCGCCGCTCGTTCGTTCTTATAAAGGCGCGCCGCACCTCGGTGAGGAAGGCGCGGGGGGTGGCCTTCCGGATTTTACTCCAACACCGCCTCTCCTGACGGGGCAGGGTCCTCGCTGCCTTCAGTGGCAGCTGCAGCTCGTGTGGAAGGGCCAGCTTCGCAGTCTTCAGCGTTATGATGTGCATCGTAACCTGGAATATACAAAAAAACCGACATTGAAAAAAAAAATACTTAAACCAATGCAAATGAGGAAAGCTGAACCGGAAAACCGAACCGTGTAACAAACTTTACACAAACATTAACATTTAATATTAAAAAAACATTTCACGATTTTGGGGAAAATTTTACCCTGTACTGGTATCCCTAATGTTAATCACATGATTATACCATAAATTTGAAACTACGTAAAAACAAATGGCGTCCTGAACAACAAGAACACTTCGTAATTTAGTCGGATAACACAAAAAAATGTTTACGTCTATTTCGATGAAAATATTATATATTTGTAGATAATTTCACATTAGAGTTAATGAAAATGTATCAACTATATCCAGTTCTATAAAACAATATACTTCAAATAAGTTTACTTACGTGTGAAAGGTAATATTTGGTAATCTTCGTTCCGGCCGATTTTTACAACCAATCACACTACAACGCACCATATTTTCACTTAAAGTCGGATTAAAACAGATCACTGTCAACGTTTATTAAACTTTGAAGTCACTTAACAGCGAGAAAAAACAGAAAACTAGCAAAACAATGGACTGTAGCCGCTTGTTTGGGACAAACTGCCTTTGTCCCCAACAAAAGAAATCGCATAACATGAGAGAAACAAAAAACAATGTTTCTGTCTCTCTTGCTCTTAGCTTTATAGTCATAAGTGTATTTCTCTCACGCATTCCTTGTCATTTTAGTGCCTCCTCTATGGTTCATTCTCACTCTACGATTCACATGTTCTGACTGCTGTCAAATCTTATAAAATTGCTAGTCGATAAATATTAAATAAAGAAGGCCATTACAACCTAGACAGCACATTTCATCTTGATAACTCAGATCCTGTCCTCACAAAAAC
>CAJQZN010017662.1:0-16907 GCA_907164685.1 Colias eurytheme | reverse complement strand
ATTGTCTTGTTCCCAGGTGCTCAGAAGTCGCTCGAGGACGAGCGTATGTCAGAATGGCCGTGACGGCGCCACCGTCGAAGCTTTAAAAAATAACGAACGGCGAACCGATATAAAGCAGCGCGCGCGCACGACTCGGGTCATTCGTTCGCCGACCGTTGCCGAGTGCACATCTATTACGAGCTTACTATAACTTATTTGTGATATTTATTTTATTAGTGGTCATAATATTGTAATACCAAGTAATTGTATTAGAAATGACTGTATTGTAAAACTGACATGATTTAAAAGAGCAACTATGGAGTTTCTTGCCGGTTCTTCTCTGTAGATACTGCATTCCGAATCGGTGGTAACTGGTAAATAAAGAAATGTTTGAGTTAGAGGTGTTTCTTTGCTCGATTACCCAACGCAACGCCCACAGCTTGAAAATAGATCCACATTCTACACCTTTCGCCGACATATATATATATATATATGTATATATATATATTTATCCCTCAAACAAACAGCCGTCCTCTGAAGACAAAAATGCATTTAAACTGGCGTCCACCTGCTTTTGGCGTCCGAATACTGGACGCCACTTTGATAGCCAGTGGCATTTACGTCCTATTGGTCCTAACAAACCGTAGGACAAATATCGATAGATGCCAAAATATCGCTTAAATGGCTGCAATAATATATTAAAAAGTTCGAGAAGAAATCTTAGCGCAGATGAGGCGCTGCTGTCGCGCGTATATTTACAGTCGTATAACTCGGGGATTTCCTGACTCCGACTCCGCGTATTTGGCGTCCACAACTGCGACGTTGCCAGCTCGTTCGCAACAATAGATCACAATCATAATATTTACCACTGACTGCAATATTCGCCGTAGGAGGTGTACGCGTTGCGTATCATTAGGAGCCCGAGTTTGCTGATGATAAAGCTGCCAAAAATGTTTAGTAAATCCATATCTATACATATAATAAAAAACAATATGGGATTTACATGCCTGAAATAAAACAATTTTAAAGTGAAACTTTTATTACATCGTCTCAAACTTTTTGGTCTGTGTAGCGCATGTCGCGTGACGGCTGCCGAGTAGGTATAAAGCAGTGTTCGGAAAGTTTCACTTTTACCGTAGTTTCATAAAACCACACAACATTTTTTTTTTAATTCATTTATTTTATTTTATAATAAAATCGTAGGAAAGTCAAAACTGTACATTGAATATTTTTTTAAAATAATACTTGAGGCGTGATCTACAATCGATATAAAAGCCAAAAATATAGTTTTTAGAATTTTTGTTTGTTTGTCTGTATGTACGTCCGGGATAAACTCAAAAACTCCTGCATGGATTTACTTGAAATTTTGCATGAATATGCATTGCATACTAAGAGGTCGGGCTATAGGCTACATATTATCAAGCTATCAAGTATCACCTACGGGGCAGAAGAGTTCGTTTGTTTGGTTGAACGCGCTAATCTCAGGAACTACTAGTACGATTTGATTAATTTGCTTTCAGTGTTGGATAGCTCATTTATTGAGGAAGTCCAAAAGCTATATAATATCACGCTAAAGCTAATAGGAGTGGAGCAGTAATGAAAAATGTTACCAAATTGGAGGAAATTTAAGCGACGGTAGTGGGTGAAATTCTTTATAAGCCATAAGATTTAAAGCGAAAAGACCACGAACGTAACTTTCAGTTAATATAACAACATAAATAATATGTTTATATTGAACGGACGTACAATAGCTTTATACGGACGGCCAATAGCTATATACGGACGCTCAATAGCTATTTTTTTTTTTTTTATTGTACAATAGGGGAGCGCTTGGCCACAATCTCGCCTGATGGTAAGCTGAGATGTGGCCTAAGATGGAGCGCGCTTCCCTAAAATGTACCTGTTCACTCTCCTCTTGAAGACCTCCAAATTGTACTCGTCGGGGAACACAGATTCAGGAAGCATGTTCCAGTAAAGTAAGTTAATGTTCAATAGCTATATATACGGACGTCCAATTGCTATATTATACGAATGTTCAATTCAAATCTAGTGGGATATTCTCAAAATCTTTCTTCTTCTCTCTAAAAATATTTCTTCCTACTAAATGCCAATAATTCCCATTGATCCCTGGGAAATCTGTGGGGACAAATGGGAATAATCCAATATGGTGCAAGTGATGCAACACGATTGGTAACAGTATTACCATCATACAGTAGCTTGTTAGTAGCCAAACAGTACTGCCGCAAATAGTGCCGTATTTTTACAATTAAAGTAGTCAGGTTATTGAACGTCCGTATATAGCTATTAGGCGTCCGTATATAGCTATTAGGCGTCCGTATATAGATATTGGACGTCCGTATATAGATATTGGACGTCCGTATATAATATTTGACATCCATATATAATATTGGTTCAGGCCATGGTAGGATACAATCCCGATTTTTATCATACCTATATATACCTATTGACCCACAAATGAAGTTATTACCTACCTACTTGTCTTAAATTTATAAAAAATAGACAAGATAAACATGTACATAATTAAATGCTTGTTATTTTAGCAACTACCTGCGATTTTTCATGTAAAAATTACAGACAGGAGCTTAATTTTCTTTATCTTATTATAAACTACTAGCTGCTCCGCGCGGTTTCACCCCCGTGACTCCACTCCTGTTAGTCGTAGCGTGATGATAGCCTATAACCTTAATCGATAAATGGTCTGTCTAACACCGAAAGAATTTTTCAAATCGGACCAGTAGTTCCCGCGTAGATTAGCGCGTTCAAACAAACAAACAAACAAACTCTTCAGCTTTATAATATTAGTATAGATTTGTGTACTAAACTTTATCAAAATCCATTGTTACTAATACGTGTAGATAGATTATTTTTTAATGATATAAAAATAATGTGCATCCGTATATGTATAGATCTGACTAAATTGGTATAAATGAAAAGACAAGCGTTAATAAAAGAAAGATATAGTAAACCGAAATCTGGCAACGTCGCACTCACAAATGCCGTGCATGCTATCAATGAGGACGCTAGATAGTCGATGCAATAGGTAAATCACGATCAATATATCCAGGACGCCTATAATTTATGACCATGGTTCGGGGCTCAAAAATGTTGCGGCACGAACGCAAGAAGAATATCGCGAAAAATTTAATTATCCGAAAATGACGTACCCCACGGAGCTGGCTATTGAAAAACTAAGCAATATTCATTAACACATGTTAAAAAAAGCAAGCGAAACTGGGGGACGTCGTAATGATGCACGACGTGCATGACGCCAAAAAGATTGTGTGATGTAAATATATATATATATATATATATATATATATATACAGGGTGTCCCAAAAAGTAGTGATATACTGAAGCTGGGAGGTAGAGGACTTAGAGGGCTATCCGAATCACCCCCATTTATGTTATGCGATTTTTCGTACTTTCGGAGTTATGACGTTTTTTTCAATTTTTCATCTATCGCCGAGTACGATGAGATTTTTATTTATGGTGACGTGAATTATTGCGCTAGATGCTTGATTTTTTTTGTGTGCTAAGCTGAAAGATAGGCCAATTCAGTATGGAAACATTTACTATCGTTAGATCTTCGAATAGAATAAAAAAAAGAATTAAATGCCAAGAAAGATAAAATTACCCAGTATGTTCATAACTTCAAGGGCTCATAAAAAAATAAAATCACATAAAAAAGGTTTTCCATTTGGCTTTTAAAAACTTGCTCTATCGATCAGGTAGCTACTCTAAAAATTTCATTTTATTATTCAGAAGGCTTCAATCGAAAAATTGAAATCTAAATGTGGTAAGTGCAAAATTTTTATTAACATGATGATCATTAAAACCAATAAATAGGTGTTTAATTACCAGAATTTTTTTAAAATAGCCCCGCCGTTGCTCAATGCAAGTGCGACATCACCGTAAAAAGTTGTCTTTTAAATGTCTGAATGCTCTTTTATCATTTTTAATGGTTTCTTCTGCTACTATGAATTTCCGGGTTATTTCGTCCAAATTGTGGCAGTCTCTCGTCTTTGTAGTATCCCCACAGAAAAAAATCAATAGGGTTTATGTCCGGAGACCGTGGAGGCCAGGCTAAAGGGCAAAAATACCCTGAAAGATGGATTGGTCGTTGCAGCCTGCGCATGCGCCGGTGACGCCTGCTTTAAAGCCTGGCCTCCACGGTCCCTCGACCTAAACCCCATTGATTTGTTTCAATGGGGATACTAAAAAGACCTCGGCTACTTGAGAGAATGCCACAATTTGGACGAAATAACCCGGAAATTCATAGTATCAGAAGAAACCATTAGAAATGATAAAAGAGCATTTAGACATTAAAAAGACAACTTTTTACGGTGATTTCGCACTTGCATTGAGCAACAGCGGGGCTATTTTAAAAAAATTCTGGTAATTTAACACCTATTTATTGGTTTTAATGATCATCATGTTAATAAAAATTTTGCACTTACCACATTTAGATTTCAATTTTTCGATTGAAGCCTTCTGAATAATAAAATGAAATTTTTAGAGTAGCTACCTGATCGATAGAGCAAGTTTTTAAAAGCCAAATGGAAAACCTTTTTTATGTGATTTTATTTTTTTATGGGCTCTTGAAGTTATGAACATACTGGGTAATTTTATCTTTCTCGGCATTTAATTCTTTTTTTTATTCCATTCGAAGATCTAACGATAGTAAATGTTACCATACTGAATTGGCCTATCTTTCAGCTTAGCACACAAAAAAAATCAAGCATCTAGCGCAATAATTCACGTCACCATAAATAAAAATCGCATCGTACTCGGCGATAGATGAAAAATTGAAAAAAATGTAATAACTCCGAAAATACGAAAAATCGCATAACACACATGGGGGTGATTCGGATAGCCCTCTTGGTCCTTTACCTCCCAGCTTCCGTTCATCACTACTTTTTGGGACACCCTGTATATATATATATATATGTTTTTATATAACATGTATTTATATAACATTATCAACACAACACACACAACAAACATCCATTTAAGTATGATTTCCACTTGACTAAACTTTTTCTTTTTAATATCTATTTAAGCATTTCAAGCCGATATAGTTACTTAATTAAAATAAGTTGAGCATGGCACATAAATAAGTCGGTATGTTTGACTAATGGTACGCCGTGTTACAGAAATAACATTTTGATTTGTTACTTCCAGCTTAGATGTTTTTATACTATACGACACGATATCGTTTTGTACATTATACGATATTCAATCGTCATGTATGATGGCGAAATGGAGATCATAGGCGGAGCTTTAGTACTTACAAGATTTATATAGATTTTTTTTGCATGCCTAATTTTTTTTCAAGATATTTCTCGGTTACATAGTTCTCTATTAAAATATCACATGCACACACGGTCACATAAAAAAATTGTGTTTACACCACTTATTTCACACTATCATATTATCATCCGACACACGACACATCGTATCGTATAAACGTCTCCCCGATGACTTATACAGACTCAAAGGTTTGAGATTACATTTATTGGGTGGTCGGATTTAATGACTGTAATGCATTTTATTTTCACTCACACTTGACGCTCGTTAGGTCAAGGATCGGATGTTCTGGTTACGATATCGTAACGATATTTTTGATAAGCTACTTGATTTATGGGGTTACGTCAAATACTTATTGGTGTTATATTTCGAGACTTCTTTCGAAATAGAACTTACACAAAAAAATACTAAATTTTTTTGAGTTTGATTTATTTTTACACGCTTTATATTAGCTTCACCTGTATGTTTGTATGTTTGTAACCGACTTCTTTGGGCGCGATTTTGACCCACTTTAAACGGCCAGATTTCGTTCAAACTTTGTAGATTTATTGAGGACCGATGACAATACACTAATTTGATAAAAATTTTCTATTTTTCAATTCGGTTTTCTATAAAAGGCGTGTTTTTTAGTTTTTAAACTATTATTATTATACTTAACTAGCGGTCCGCCCCGGCTTCGCCCGTGGTACATGTTTACGTTTTCTCTACATAAGAACCATCCTCGTACTTCAAGGAATATAATAAAAAAAGAATTATCGAAATCGGTTCAGCCTTTCTCGAGTTATGCGCTCACCAACACATTTTGCGATTCATTTTTATATATAAAGATTGGTTACCTATCTTAATCTCGAATTTTAATATTCCGAATATCATAATCCAGAAAACGTTTGGACATTTTTTCATAACCCCGAATTTTAAAATTTCGAAGTTTTGTTTGCCATATAATCGCAAAACCGAATTTCATTTGCCCATTTCTTTATTTGTACGACGTTTTACAATCCAGACGAATGAGTTCCAGACATACGAAATCTAAATGCACTAAATCCAGATGACCGTAATCCATATGCATGAAAGCCAGATTTTTAAAACACAAATTTTTTAAATACAGTTAATTGATATACAGGCAAACAATGTCCAGATTTTTGAAATTCAAATAAACGATATCCAGCAAAACGTAATCCTTCCAGGGGGACGCAGCACGAACCTAACCTAACCTTCTGAATAGATTTTAACACTTAAACCTTTCTGTAATGGCCAAGTAAAACAATAGCGAGTCGGTTCTGGCACTCGCCGGCCGCTGCCGCGGCACGCTCGCTTCGCTCGCTCGGCTCGTGCATGGGGGGTCACAGTTCAAACCTAACCTAACCTACTGAGTCGACTTTGTCACTCAAACCGGTCTGTAATGTTTATTAATGTTTATTTTCAGTCGATAGTAAAGGTATAATCACGATTGTATGGAAATCAAATAAAAATATTATGAAAATCTGGCAATAGTTTATCTGTTATACGATTATATGGGAACCAAATAAAAAGATTATGAAAATTTGGAAATAGTTTATTTGGAAAATGGTACGATGGGAAACAAAAAAAAGTATTTTGAGAATCTGGTATAATGAGATCTGTATTATGAGAATACAGGAAACAAAAAAATACTTTTTAAAAATCTGGTTTTGGTGCATCTGGAAATTGATTCATCTGGGAAATTAAAAAAGGAATTTTGAAAATTTGTCATACATTACATCTGTCTTTTAAAAGTTCTAAAAACCGTTTTCGGGGTTTTAAGATTCGGGTAATAGAAATTCGAGTTTTTAATAGGTTACCATAAAGATTAGCTAAAGTTTTTTTTTTTAACATTGTCTTATTACGTGGGACCACCACCACCGCACCAGACCACCTCCTTGGTACAGTGGTTGACGAGTGTGCGTAGTACCGAGGGGTCCTGGGTTCGATTCCCTGTGGAGACGAAGAAAAAAAAATGTCTAGGTCTGGTAGGACACAGAAGGCTGATCACCTACTTGTCCCTAAAGAAAATCGATCAGTGAAACAGATGTATCTAGATGCATCTGCCCCTTACCCCACTAGGGGACATGGGACTTTTTTTTAATACGTGGGAACTGGGAATGTCCCTGTCAATTATGTATTTGTTATGTAATACTGGTTGGTTATGAACATAATTTAATCTCATATTAGATGAGATATATAAGAATCATAAAATGTTAAGTTGACAAAAATATTATGTAGGCTTTGATTAAATTTTTTGGGCATAGGTATATACATATAATGAAATGATTTTCTTTTTTTCTGGACACTCAAAACATTTGATAAGTTGGTATTTTTTTATATACCTAGGATAATACATATTATAATCATTTTTAACCGACTTCAAAAAAAAGGAGGAGGTTATCAATTCGGCCGGTATTTTTGTTTAATTTAAATTGGAAAGTAATGTGAACACTGCTGCTCGTCACTATTGTTAAAGATTCAAGTTGAAATGGATCAGAAACGTAAAAGACCTCTTTATATCGAATTTTAGACCAACCTAACCTCAACATAACGAACCTCAGTTCAACGAATTACTTGATATAACGAATATTTATTTGTTCCCTTCAGATTTGTTATATCGAGGTTGCACTGTACTTAGATTACTACGTAAGGGATGAAGGTTTAAAATAAACAAAAGTATTTCTTTGTACACATTTATTTCATATAAAATATATCACAGGTTTAAATACATTATGTACAAAATCACTACAAAGAACAATATTTGTATATAAGACAAAACATTTAATTGGCATCAGCTCATTTTTTCAGTCTTAAAGAAATTAACTGCGTGAAAAACATTTTATATTAAGCGAAAAGCGTCTTAATTTACAATTCAATGAATTATCCCAAATTAAAACTAAAACAATTTAAATAAAGTTAGTTTATAAGTAACAATAAATTAGTAAATAAAATTAAATGTTGTGATTTACGAATAGGATGAACAATCTTTACAAATGCCTTGTCGATGATAATAATAAAATGCAAATGATACAATATATTATTTATTACACTATTTAAATGCAACAGAAGTTCAGACACAGAACAAAAGAAAACTATTATTTAATCTTCTCTTTCATACTAACACATCAAGTTCACAGAAAAAATGAAAAAGGCTAATATATAATATGCAGTGTGGCAGTATACTTGAATCTATATTTTAAGTGTATCCATTTACAACGAATTCGTCTTAGAAACCAAGATATTCGATTTATTTATACTTTTAACATATTTTTCAGTTTCAGTTTTTTAGAAACTAACATCAATATTCAAGACTGACCAAGAATTTTGTATAGTTATGTAATAATAATTTGTTTTTTTTTTTTAAATATTCTAATCTCTGTATAGTGTATATGTATGTGTTGTACTCTATCTACTCGTTTACCTATTTCATTTTCGGACAACATATTAAATGTTAGTTTATATTTATGTTAGTAAATAAAAAAAAACTGAATTGTTAAGTGATTTTCTATTAATATTTACTACATCATTGTGTTCATAAACTGAACCAAATACGCATTGTTGGTGAACTTACATGAAGCAATTTGGCTATTTATACAAAAAAAGTATATTCCGCTATTTTTCGTTCAATTGGTCTTATGAAGACACCTGAAAACTTAAACACAAATATCTATCTCCATACAATTTCAACGGAACCATGTCTATCGGGCATACTAAAAACACAATTCAACAACATCTGAACATTCGAAAAGAATAAAAAAACATTTATTTATTTTTGATGTGAAACTTGTGAAACTTCTTTATCGGGGTTGGAAAAAAATTTTGTGTAACATTTTTCCGTTACGCGCCATCTTTGTCTTATCCCTACCACGCGTGATTCGACGTATTTCTGTAAAGTTGCATATAGTAATTTTTTTTAAATAAGGTCATAAAGAAGTTTCACTTCTTACGTGTGTACACTAGTACACGCACACATTTTTTATTCTTTATTTATTTAACAATAGTGAGACATATTCTATCGCGGTAAGTATCAGCGCCGGGCGGCAAGCTGACAGCGACGTCGACCTTTGACGGTGAGCGTGATGACGTCACTAGTTCCGCGAGCTGCGAGCATTCGCTCGAGTGTGACGTCATTGTTCGCGCTACGGGGTGAAATGTGGAGTTAGATAGGGAAACATAATAGGGCATAATTATAGAAAAACTAGCGGTCCGCCCCGGCTTCGCCCGTGGTACATGTTTACGTTTTCTCTACATAAGAACCATCCTCGTACTTCAAGGAATATAATAAAAAAAGAATTATCGAAATCGGTTCAGCCGTTCTCGAGTTATGCGCTTACCAACACATTTTGCGATTCATTTTTATATATAAAGATAATGATAGTGGTAGAAATGACTACGTTATTGTATTCTTATGTTAAGTAATTACTATGTATGCAAATTTTAAAACGTACAGCAGAATATTGTGTCAGATAAAAAAATTAAATACACCAAATGATACATTCCATCGATTGGTGTAGCCAATTAGTTTTTCAGTGCACATTAATAAATATTCCTATAAACTTTAAATCTGCAAAAGGTTAATAAACCATTGAATACGAAACTCAAAAAATAGGTAACTACATTAAATTGTCAAATTCTACTTATTAAAAATTAAAAAGTAAGTCGTCTCAAACGAAACAAGATCAAGAACACAGACGCTATAGAAAACACAAACCACGACAAAACCACAAATAATATCACTTACAATTAGTATAGCAGCTGGAAGCGGAGTCCCCGGAGGGGCTGTAGGGCTTCATCTCGTAGTGGTTACTAGAGTGGGTTCGGTTACCGAATGGGGACGAATAGCTGGACAAGTGGAACCGGTTTTAGATAAATACTTAAAAATAAAAATATAAGGATATTTGAAAAAGACGTCAACACGTAAGCTTTTGGATCTTTCATTGAGTCAGATATTAAAACAAACAATGCAAATATACTTTTGTACAAACTTAAAAATATTTTTGAAATTTTATTTAACAGTTCAGAAAAACTTAAATTTTTATACTATGTTTTTTGCAAAGCTGATTGATTGACCTGATTCATTTAACTACAATTTGCAATGCAAGAAATAAAAGCGTAGTCGCTGGCAAAAACTAGGCTTTTTATAATTAAAAACAATTGACAACAGAAAACAATCATAGATATAATTTGACGACAACATAACATTTAATCAACACTTATTAAATCCCTTTTTTTGCAATGTAATAATTGTAAGATCGAAATAAATCACCTTTCCTAAGGGTAAATCTTACCTGTTCCTAACTTGAGGCATATCATACTGATTGTCTGGAGCTTGCATCCAATACTCGTTGCAAGTGCGGGTTAAGTCCGGCCCCGTACTGCCTTTATCTCGAGAATATGTTTTGGGCATACCTGTATATTTTCATATATTATGTAAGTAATATTCGTAATAAATGTTATCAATTACTAACTAATCATTAAAAAGAGTATCTAAGACAATTTGGTTAATTTTGTGCTAATAATTATATCTGTGAATCGTTAACATGAATCAGAAATAACAATGGGCCCACTATAGAACCCTGTAAGACACCCGTATACGTTAATTGTTATTTCAGGATAACTAAACTCAGCCTATATAATTTTAAGCTTACAATACAGATTTTAACCATTAAAACAGCCAATTACTTATCTTTATTCATTAAATGTTACCGCGAAACTTATTCGAAAACAAGTGACAAATCATCAAGGAAAACATTAACTCTTAAAAGTAATTAACCACAAAACACATCCATATATTAAAATCTTACCGGTTCTTGCGGCTGTGTATCCCGGCCTGTTCCTATATTTACACCATACATATAAAATGACGGCACCCGCTGCTAACATGGCCACCGTGATCCCGATGCCCACATACAGAGTAAGGTTGTTCTTGTATAGATCTAAAAATATATGAAAATATAGCTATATCAATGTGTATTCTGATCAATATACTTCAATTCGTAACAGTGAAACGTTTCATCATGTTTAGAAAGTCTGTTAAACTACCTTATTAAGGTAAAGTCCTGTCCAAGAAGTGTATTTTTTTAAGTAAATACTCTAGGAATTTTTGAAGTGAAACTTTTTTAGGTGCATTGAGAGTATAATTTCAAAGTCGCGTTATGGCAATAACGTTTTTAATTACCGTTACGGAGTAAGGCGACGATTTTGCTATCTTCGAATCTTGCCAAAGAAGTTTCACTCCTGACACGGCACAAACGCTCTTTTTTATAAAATAGTTGAATGTGGGAAAAACAGAAAAAAGTAGAAAATACAAGAACCGTTACTATTTATTCTAATTAAAAGCTCTAACGTGCTTTTTAGTTTTTCACACCGACTCTTAATTGGCTATTATCTTAGAAATGCGCGGGAAGGTAATGGTTTTCCATTCCCACAGTATGAATAATTAATTATTGCACTTCATATGCAGTTTAATAAACTCGCATAATTGTTGAATACTTAGAAGTTTTCTTGTTCAACTAAAAACTTGTAGAAGAACCTTATACTATTTATTTTGAATCTCGACAATGGAAATACCGATCATAAGCAAATACTTATGAAAATAAATTGAGAATTTATCTATATCTGCAATGAAAGTCTCTCTTCGAAAAAAAACCTCGAACCGTTTCATATACGAATTAAATTATGCATCAATTTGGAGTAAATTATGATGAATTTTCAATTTAATTATGTTTAAATTTTATTATGTTTAAATTTTATTATGTTTATGTAAATTCTTAATTTATTCCTATAATTCAAAGTATGAATTGTGGTGAATCAGAAATCACATCAAAAGAATTCAATACATATACAAACGTACAGATGAAGCTTATAAGAATACTCACGTATACCACTAGAACACAACCCATCCACACACGCGGCGTGTTGCAATGTGGACCCCGTACAGGACCCGATACATTGTCTCCGTCGAACTCGCACACAATCCTCCCCACATGAGGACCAGGCACTCCAGGGTGACCAGGATCCTAGAGATAGGCCTTAAGATTCATATCTAGGGCAATATAGGTTTGATAACTTTTCGATTTCCATGAAGCTTCTGATAATGTCTATCTATCTGTAGAGTGACAGATAAAGTTAGAAAGTTTACATCTATAAGTTTTAAATAGGCTTTCGGGGTTATTATAAGCAAGCCTTAATGAATTAATAATCTTATAGACTACTGTCTTGTGGATAAGCATAGGAGTACATATTTGTATCATCCTAAAGAATTTAATATTTGGCTGCACATTTTATATTTTCACACCACATTACCTACTTATAATTCAATTTGTTTTGGAAACGAAATATATTCTACAGTTTATAATATTCTTATAATTACTTATTACCTGACTAAAACATAAATCGAATTAACATTCACAATTTCTTTTTTTTTAGCGGGGAGCATGCAAAAAACCTTTGTCAAGCAGAGAAAGTACTTCATCAATCCTGAAAACAACCATCAAATGCTCCTTACCATTCTGACACCTAACACAGTCATCATCGTTCTGCGAAGCTGGCCCTCTACATGGAGCTCCACCATTAGCCGGTGCTGGCTCCGAACAGACCCTGGTCCGTCGTCTGCCACTACTCTGGGCACCACACCGACATGGTACCCAGGGAGACCATTCTGACCAGCCCCCGTTTACTGTGTATAAAGAACTTTCTAAAAACGTGTTCTTTTGATAGTTTACTGTATTAAGGGCCGATTTTTTAATGCTTGGATAAAACTTATTCGTCGAATAATGTATAAAACTACCATTTTAAAAACGTATTCTAATTTCTAATTGCCCATATTTGACAGTTTACGTGACATTTTAATATTATCGTGTAATACCTACTTTATTGGACGGATAAGTTTTATCCAAGCATTGAAAAATCGGCCCTTAAACTTTGAAAATTTGTTCACCTTTTGATCATGTTTCTAAGAAAATGTGTTTTGCATATTTGTGAGTACTTGAAGCTTTAAATCGGATTAGGCTGCTGTGAATTTATATATTTAAGTGTCTTGGATATTATTTTAAGATTGATCAATCAAAGGCAAAGGCATCTTTTAGCAATACAGACATAGTACGAGTAAATTAATTTCAAATCATAATAATTATATACATTCAGCAAGACCACAAATCCCATTTTGGCAATGTTAAAAATTTATATCGGAAAATTTATAGTTTTGAATTGGTGGTACATGTTAAAAATACTATGTAATGACGATTCGAAAGTGCTACTAAATAGTAGTCTTATTGAATAAATGAATGTTTGAGTTTGAGTTTGAGTTTGAGTATAACTTCAACCATTGCCAATTTCAATTACATCCGGATCCCTACATCGCAAATGCACCTTATATCTTTATTTCAATCACAATACCAATGAACGAACGAACGCAAAAACAGCACAGTATTAAAAACAACAGCTTACATTGTCATACACAATAGCTGGAGTTATGAAAACTTACCGTAGACAGACAAAACAGCCGTGTCTGACTCCCTTCGGCCGGCGATGTTTTCCGCTATACATGTGTAGTTCGCCATATCCTGTAGATATAGACTGCTTTAATGGAACATTCAGAATTGTCTTTATGAAAATATGAAAAGCATGTAGAATATCTTTAGTTTATTAATAAAAAGTTTGGTGTTAATAAAGCACATCCAATTACATATCAACTAACAGAATGCCGATATTGTGATGAAATTTTTGGGGATTAATATATATTTTTACCCAGAGTTTAGCTGGTCGAAGACTGGATTTTTAGTATGGTAATTGTCATTAACCGGGGCAGTTACAATAAAAGCTATATTTTTTCAATAATAATAATATATTATAACACTTTGCACATCTTTATATTAATTCCAGGGCAAAAACCATATAAGCCGTTATACGAAAATTACGAGTATCAAATTTCTAAGAACATAGAGCTCTTTGTTACTTAAGCGTGTGAAATGTGTATGTAGAAAAGCGTTCACACATAAACGTGAAATACGCGAACTAATTAATCTCTTACCTGTAATTTAACCTTCGGCAGTACTAGCATTTCATCAGTTGCATCCACCGGGACGTTATTCCTCATCCACTTTATAGTGGCTGGAGGAGCGGCTGGTGGTGGAATGCAGCGGAAGGTGGCTTGTCTGCCAGCTTCCAGGGTCAGTGATTGAGGGTACTGCACGAATTGCTTCTTTATATCTGTGGGTTAGAGTTCAATTTTAATGGGATCTAGTATACGAGGTAAAGATAGCATTCAGTCACCGTCATCCTTTTGATGATTATTTTCTAATAGCAGTCGTCAGCTTATAGGAGCTTTTCGCGCGCTACAATAGAATACTAAAGGTGTTCTAGTGCTACGGCTCTTAACATTCTGGGGTTATTTTTATGTATAACAATAACGATAGATAGTAATTAGTAATCTATCTAAAACGGTTTTGTTAAATCTGCTCCAACGCTTGCAAATGTAGCATCAACATGCGGAAAAAAACAGATGATTTCCAATTATATACCTTTCCATTCCCATTTCAATTTAATTTATTGTTATCGATTGACTGAAAACCTTTTCTAACAATTTCTAATATCTACTTAAGATATAATAGCATCTCTATTTTTTAGTCGACATCCAAAATAGCGGAACCCCGACTGGTGACTCGGAACATCCATCAACCAGCAAAGTGCTCGATTTAACGAGCGGAAATCATGTTTCCTTCATTTAATGGTTCCGTCTCACCCTACTAGGGGTTGTTTTAAGTAACGGCTAAAATTTTAAGACAGTGTTTTAGCCATCTTATTCCGAAACTTTGCTTGTGTGTGTTTGAGGTTATAATCTTCTTAATGGCTTTACCACGCAGAGTTTTATTTTGGACACGTTATAGTGTTCGTAAGTATACTATATAATAGTAGTATTCATTTGATAAATCGATAAAAACCCTCACTGAATTATAGCAACTATATCGCCTTCTAGAGTCGGGATATAAGTTATAACAAACTTAGTAGTTCGTTTCAGCCGTGGGACGTCTGTCATAAATTTAAGATCACCAAAAATTATTTCACTTCAACCTGGTCAGAACAGCGCGTCAGTGACGAGAAAAAAAAACAGAGAGAGATGGCTTTATCCCATTAAAAAATAAAATGTTCAATCAACTCACCATAAAAGGCACAAGATTCATAAATGCATATTTTAATAAAATTATCGAGTCACAGTTAACTTGCAATACAGGTTTAACCGCCAAACCAACCCCCTGTTATAAAGTACCGTAAAATGTTTAATATTGATTGCTTACAATATTCATTTGTATGCATTATATGTATAAGCTACTTGTAATTGGAAAGCTTGATATGTATATGTATTAGTTGAAGGTTTTAAAATGTAGCCTTATAGCCTATAGGTAAAGATGGTCACTGATGATACCTACTCATACTATGAAAATTGTATGTGGTAACATAAAGCAGCTTTCTCACCCTAAAAATAGTTCTTTATATAACTTTTACAAAAAGAATCATAAAGACGGGTAAATAATAATATGTAGATAGATAGTAACTATAGATTATCTTGTAGATTCTTAGTAGAAGTTGCATTCTGACAAATGTTGCGTTTCAACATATATACAGGTAATCCGATTCCGATTGTACTTAATATTCATAGAAATTGTTTTAAACCGTAAAGATCAGATTACTTATGCGGTAACATAACACTAGACAAATCTATCGATTCCAGAAAAAGTAGGCTAAATAATGCTTAATAAGAAATCTTGCGAATCCCATACACATACAAAACAAGCTTCATACAAGTTTTCGTTAATAATGAAAGAGATATGTATCGAATTTCACGCCTATACGATCGTGATAGTGATCTTTGCATTGTATAGGACGTGATCGCGCAGCTGCAGAATCAAGTTTCACACTAATAGGGATAATATTGTTGAATTAACGGATTTTAAACGAGTTTTAAAGGGTTTGATTTGCGGACAACGTGGTGTTTATTTGTAAATACAGTTGCTTTGCAGTTGTTTTTGTATGCATACAGCATAATATATTACTATAAATGTGTATTTACTAGTCAAATCTGAATCGGGATTAGCGGCCATGAGAAGGACTACGTTACGTTCCCAATATGGTTCCAATGTGGTGTCCCAATATGTTCCCAATGTGGTTCCCAATACGTTCCCAATATTAATTACGTTCCCAATTCCCAATAAGTGGAATTAGGAGGTTTATATACAGCGGTAAAAGGTTAGACCGATAATGATGATGATGAATTATAATGTAAGTTCTCCAAAATTATAAATTAAAATATAAAAACTGAGATTTAACCACAGTAGACCTTCATAACACCTATTTCGATTGTATTGTTTTTTATTATCCTATAATTAAAACCGCTTTAAATCCGTTTTAAAGCGTTTCGTATAGATATTGATCTCATTATGAGATGAGGATCGCAGCTGCTCGAAGAATCAAGTTTCTTTTCTTTTCTTACAAAGACCCCTCTTTTTATCATAAAGGGGATGTAGGACTGATTTTTACTTCGAGTTGCTATGTGTTTA
Source organism: Colias eurytheme (assembly GCA_907164685.1). NCBI lineage: Eukaryota > Metazoa > Arthropoda > Insecta > Lepidoptera > Pieridae > Colias > Colias eurytheme. The sequence continues at coordinate 42 of CAJQZN010017662.1, read as the reverse complement.
TTAACCTTTTGACCGCCAGAGCAAAAACGCATCGCCGTGCCC
>CAJQZN010017661.1:0-10726 GCA_907164685.1 Colias eurytheme | reverse complement strand
ATGCTTCCGAGCATCTAGCGACGGTTTTTAGGACTAGCTGGTCGCCCCGGCTCCGCTTTGAATCTCAATGGAAATAGGCTCAGAATGTATAAAGACACATGCACATAGAAGCTCTTCATTGCATTATTAAAAATTAACATTAAACCCTTATTAAACCGGCGATTATGTTCCAGTCAAAAATGGTTAGCTCTTACATCAATTATATTTAGAAAGTCGGTCTGGCAGGACTTTAATAAATGAATCATCTAGCTACCCGCATATTTCAGTTACTGTATATCCTTATGGATCCAAATGCAATGACAATTTCCTAATATGTACATAATTCTAATCTATCGGACAATCTTCTTTACTTCCTCTACGCATTTCATAAAAAAAAGACGTGTGGCACTCGGGGACTGCCGCGGTAAAGCTTTTGCATGCTATGCCTTCAAGCCACACCTCCGCGCCCGTCGGAGTGGGGAGCGTGAGGTTTTTCGTTACGGAATTTCTGGATTCGGTCCCCGCGCTCAAGGCCCGCGATAGAAGCTATGCAAAAGCTTAACAAAATTAAATAAACATTCCATGCCCTCAGGAATCCCAAAAACAGGAACTTTTAACTTATAATGACATGCTCCATGCATGGATTTGGATGCGTCCTGCATTAACAAAAACGAATTGTAGGGGGTATAGTTTACGAGTGGTGTACTACAATAAACTACTGCAACGACTCTATTACGAATGGGCTGGGATTCGTGATTTGTTTACAAAATAAGACAATATATTTTGACTATAAATGTCAGTAGCAAGCTTTCTCTATGGTTAAGACTGCAATCTGCATTAAAATCTCCAATCTCTTGATTTTTAAATGCGATAGTCTGTCCATTTTTTTTTAGGTTGAGTATCTACACAACAGCGCCGATTTGAATGATATTTGCAATTAAAATAATTGAACACCCAGGATCAATTAATATAGGGTAATTTTTCTCCATAATCAACTCCTATACCTAATTATTTGTATTTTTCTACTGCTGGTGTTTAATAAATCGTTAGATATTCGAAACTAGAACACCGCCAAAAACTTTTTTTTCTACGACTTACGTGATTTTCCCTTATCTGTGCTATCTAAATTATTTATAACGGTATTTAGTTTAGGACAAAAACCTCGACCTTTAAACGGGTATCCTGGCTGGTGAAATGTGATTGTACTAAGACTAACCTCGGCTTATCACTTGGGAATATGGTCGTGAAGCTATGCTGGACATAGTAACCAAGCTTTCTTTACTTTCTTTGGATATATATGTATATCTATAATACATAAATTAAATATGTCTGGTATAGAAAATGAACGTCAATAGGTATTGGATGTGAAAAAAAAAACTAAGTACTTTGCCTAATACCAAAACATGAATTATTTCAAATCATATTTTTGTTTATTGTCATCCGATACGGCTGAACTGATTCTAACAAGACTTTATCTGACCGACGCGATGGTCGGTATTAGTAATATGTTTTGGCGATGTTGTTAATAAAGGAGGTTTTTCCCAGAAAAAACCACGACGCGGACAAAGTTTCGTCATCTTATTACAATAATCACAGACAATAATAGAGTCAAATGCCTTTCTTTAAAGTTGAAGACGCAGTGCTGCAAACATAGAAATCTAAATAACAAGGCTGCAAATCAAAAAATGCTTACAAGAACATTTCAAGTTTTATTAATCTTAGCAAGTATATAGTGGTCTTAATTATCACAGTATTTATATAATATATTATCTGTTATATTATCCACTTTCTTTGTGTGTTTTATTGTATAATTGCCAAGGTTATTTCTAATTACGCAGTGAACTTGAAATTCGGTTAAAAAAATAAGTAGATTTTCTTGTTAGCGTGCTCAAGCGTGCTGTTATGAAACCAAACTCAACATAATTTTAAGGATATATTTTTAAGTTGACACACGACAGGAAATAACACATTTTTAATAGAAATTTTATTATATACAATTGATTAACAAAATTTGTTCATATTTTTTGCATATTATCTAGGATAGTCCATAATATTATGTTTTTGTTCAATGCATTGTGGAGAATTGACACGTGTAGCTAGAACGACATTTATTATAATACATAATGTAATATAAGAGAAGACGATCCACTGCATAATATTATAATCTTCTTATATATAAAATTCTCGTGTCACAATGTTAGTCTGCATACTCCTCCGAAACGGGTGGACCGATTCTCATGAAATTTTCTGTGCATATCGGGTAAGTCTGAGAATTGGCCAACATCTATTTTTCATATGTACCACGGGCGAAGCCGGGGCGGACCGCTAGTCTTATTATAATTTGTAACTTTTCTGTCTCATCGTCATGAAATACGCAAATGAGAAATGAACAATTATCTTCAAAATTATAAAACATTATTCATACATTATGTTACTTTCCACAAATTAATATTACATATTATATAAACAATTAGGTAGGTATACATAATACGTGCAGTTTAAATAAATAAACAACAAATTGACAATCTCAAACCAGTTTTTAAAGATAACATGATTATTTGTTATTTTTTTAAAGATAAACATGATTATTTGTTATTTTTTTAAAGATAACATGATTATTTGTTATTTTTTCAACACGTGTTTATCTAACTGATAATAATTAGTGCACTCTAGGAAGGGTGGGGTCGTTGACCGCTGTGTGCGCACGCGGCGCCCTCTGACCTCTGATAAATGATAACTCGAGTCTTTTAAGTATTTACTGTATTACATTGTTTAAATAATTTCCTTGATAATAAATTGCATTGTTGGTGGAAATTGTAATTGTAAAGGTCACTGAGATCGTAAGGGCTTAAGCATGTGTTATGAATTATGATGAAATAAGATTATTCTAGATCTAGTGATTAATATTAATTTTTGATTGGATTAAAATGTAGGTAATTGTAATGCTTTTGCATATATTTAAGACTAGCTGTGCTCCGCGGTTTCACCCGCGTGACTCCGCTCCTGTTGGTCTTAGCGAGATGATAATATATAACATATAGCCCTCGATAAATGGGCTATCTAACACCGACATAATTTTTCAAATCGGACCAATAGTTCCCGAGATTAACGCGTTCAAACAAACAAACTCTTCAGCTTTATAATATTAGTATACTTAGATGCTAAAGAATTGCATACACGTGTCTTCTGGTAAATAACCTTGAAAAATATTTTCCTCCTAATTATTGTAAACGAACGAACTCTTTTCGTAAACGCAACCTTTATCATGGGAAGCACAAAAATTTACATTTTCATTAAGATTTATAGTAAACTAGCGGTCCGCCCCGGCTTCGCCCGTGGTACATATGAATAATAATAGTTTAATAAAACTAAAAAACACGCTTTTTATAGAAAACCGAACTAAAAAATAGAAAATTTTATCAAATTAGTGTATTGTCATCGGTCCTCAATAAATCTACAAAGTTTGAACGAAATCTGGCCGTTTAAAGTGGGTCCAAATCGCGCCCAAAGAAGTCGGTTACAAACATACAAACATACAGGTGAAGCTAATATAAAGCGTGTAAAAATAGATGTTGGCCGATTCTCAGACTTACCCGATATATGCACAGAAAATTTCATGAGAATCGGTCCACCCGTTTCGGAGGAGTATGCAGACTAACATTGTGACACGAGAATTTTATATAGGTATAAGATTACAACCAGTGGCATTAGCAGCTATTTCCATTGATATTGAAAACCATAAATATCATGTTAAAAGCAAATCGATCGACTTTCTAACAAAAACCACTTTTGATTATAATTTGAAACCATTTATTGTATAAATTATATTCATAACAGTATCGATCTATTAATTATTGCTATGTAAGCAATTTATTAGCACAACATGGTGAGTGAAAAACGATTTTTTATTCTTTATCTCGTTGATGACTTGTTAACGATTTTTTATGCATATTTTGTTAATTAAATAGTGAATGCTAAATGGAACTGTTGATTTGAAACCCGTTTTTTGTGTTAGAAATTAATAATCTGTGTTTTTTTAATTATTCGCGATAATGGAATTTGGCTGTAGTCTATACTAATGTTGTGAACTCAAATATGACTTTCGTAAATTATATTTAAATGCCTTTTTATTAAAAAAATAATTATATGACAACATTTAAAAAAAACATGACACGTTACAGACCATACAGACATAGCAAACGAGCGGTGATGATCACATAACTATTGCATGACACTGGACACTGGCAGAATCCGTCTCTACTGTGATCGGGAAGGCCATAAACAAAAAGAAGAAGAAGAAGATCACTTACTATGTATGAATTATTATTTATTATCTTATCTGTTCATTTGCCTGCCCTGTGAAAAAAATATTGATGGTAATGAAAACAATTAGGTTCTCGAATTCAGCTTCCCTTTTTTTCTCAATTATGGCATTGAGCAAAGACTGCCAGTATCAAGTTAAAAGATGACATATCTAGCTTTTTATTATCTGTGCCTCCATTAAAAAGTTACGGCCAACTGCCGGTGGTCCAACACCAAAGGTCGTAAATTCACAATTTACATATCACGGATCTAAAACGCGACGTGACTCCGAAATATGCTATAACCTAAATCTAGACGTTTACGCGATTCGCTTTTCCAATTCGTAAAAATTTATTGTCCCCATAAAAATGGAAATCAAGTTATTTTGAGTGCTGAACGAATTGCTACTAGAATTTATCTAAATGCGTAGAAACATATACTATAAAAATATATATTACCTACTTAATAGTTTTTTTTAATTTGAAGGAAGAGGGAGTGTAATAATGCAAAGTCCTGTAATAAATGAAAGTATTGCCAATCTTTTCTTCATTTCTTTCATAAAAGACTCGGAAAGTGCTCTGAGGGAGAATAAAAAATTAAAAACATTAGTAGCTACGAATCATAATATTAATTATGATCATATTAACCTAACTTCATTATTCGTAGATATGTAGTAGTATCGTAGTAAAAAACCTTTCAGGATTCTCTACCCAGCTCACTTAAGAACGTGAGCACGTGTTTTATTCGCTGAAAAAAATTTCAATGCAATGCAATAAAAAATCCATCCATATAAAATCTACCGCAGTAAATTTCTTATATATTCTATTCTAAATCATATAAATCGAACTCGTATTAAAAATAAAACTGCAAAATCTAAACCGTTGTGACGTCACAGCTCACAACAAACATCCTAACGATTTCCAAGTCAATGGATAATCTTCCACAGATAATATAATACTATACTAGTATCTGCGATCTCATTATAATACGGTTCAAGTTAACAGGTTAGTGCACAAGCGATGATCTTATCTCGCGAACCGGTTGCTAGGCAGATATACTTGGTTATAGTCCGTGACTTCCTCTTTAATGATCTTGGATCGAGCTGTTTTTGATGCTAGAAGCCTCCTTGCGAGCCTTTAGGCGATTTGTGGATCAAACCTTTTCGTCTTTTATTAGCAAAACGTCTCGGTTTATCCGGAAAATCTTTTTAAAAAGTAGCATAGTAAACTTTGAAGTTAGGAATATTTCGTTGATAGAATATAGAAAAGCATGTCTACGGTCGAGTTATCTCGTAATAAAAGAAAATTTTTATTAAAATTACTATTAATGGAATATTTTAACCCTCTAGAGTTAAAACAACAAGTCACTACATAATATATCCAGTCATTATAAAATATATTTCACTATATTCTATACTAGCTGTTGCCCGCGACTTCGTCCGCGATTACGTCGTTTTAGGTCATTCGTCGTTTAAAAAAAATACGTGACACTTTATTTTTGAATGTTCTTAATTGTCTCTTATAAAATTTAACTACATTAAAATTGAACACTCTGAAAATCTTAAAATCGGAGAAAATTGAAAATCTGAGGAAAACATGAAGGAATGTGATTTAAATTCTACATTACTTAGTATTTCAGATAATAATCTAAATTAAATGTAGATTAACAGTTTGAGCGCACCGTTATAGAATATGTACCTAAGTATTAAATTACGTTAGTTTACATAGTAACAAAACAAAAACACGATGACTTTCTTTCGTGCTCGGTACCACAAACTAAGCATGTTAATGGTACGTGGCCCGCGTCACTTGACCCCCCGCGAGTTCCCCTCCTTTGCTATGCGAAAATACATTCGTCGCCCTGCTGTAGGAAAAATTGTAATACTGTGGCCTGGGCGTTATACACGCCCAGGGAGTTCCTGAGTGCCGATAGACGTCCGTCTATCGGCATTTATAACAATCTTATATTAATATCACCATCTTGAGGAAAAGCTTCTAATGTCGATTTAAAACTGCATACATACGAATTAACCTGATGAAACATGTTCTAAAATTGTGAAATGAGTTCAGTTTTAAATTCGAGAAATATTGATAATTCTTGTATTCGACTATTCGTTGTAGTCGAATACAAAATATATTTAAAGAAACTTAGGTTGGCCTTCAGGCAAAAGGGATCCTATCAAATGGTAAACTTGACCTTGTATCTTAAAAGTAAGCATGAAAGGACCTTCTGATAATTGTTGAGCACCAAAGGATCATTTGAAACGCACTACTATAAGAGCGAATATTGTCTAAGAACTGTTAAGATTGCACGTCATGTTCCTCTAAAAGTAGTGATTTCAAAGGTTCCGGTGTATCTTCAAACGAAAGCCGACTCCTTACTCCACTTTAAAGCATTACAAAAATAACATACTACGTTAATATCGCCTATACAGAAGATGATCTGTAATCAATTGTGAGGTTATAAGAAAACCCACTTTTATATTTGTCGGACCCCACCACCGAATTCGTAGATTGATCTTCTATGTTTACCTCTAAGTCATTAAGACTATGCGAAATCTGTCTGCAGTAAGAGGGGCCTCTCGCTATTCGTCCGTTTCCAGAGACCGAATAGTTTCAATTCTTAATCTTTCATTAAACAAACTTAATAATCGTTTTTGTCTCAATTAATTGTAATATTCGCGTCCCTACTCTAGTCATTGCTTATGCTCATGTTCATCTTCAAGAGATCGAATAATATTATGGTGCACCCTATCATTTGTCAAACGGTCTTCATATTGAGTAAAAGTTTCAGATTCTCGAGATAAAATGTGACGGCCGTGATCAGCTGTGAGACGTTATACCCTCTCAGTGAAGGTTTCGGTCTCACGGGATAGTACATGCCGTTCGCGTTCAGCTGTGAGCCGCAATTCTCGTTGTGAAGCGGTTTCAGGTTCTCGGCATAACACGTGTTGTTTTCGGCCTAGAGAATACCTCTAACGATTCTTGAGAACTCTTATTTCTCATTTTCTTAGCTTTGCTCGAATTTCGAGATAAAGATTTTTTAGGTGGCACTGATGCATGAAAATAAAAATTGAGTTAAAATGGACTGAGAGTGTTATAGACAAATATAATCAGAAAGCTTCGAACTCCTAAGCTATCGGAAGTTACACGTGTTATTGTGAGTCAACCATAAAAGATAGACATTTATGATGTCGGGAGATATTTTTTATATAATAAGGAGAACATTTCTTTCATACATGATTTCTGTGTAGCTTTAACCATTAAGGTTGCACACGCGACGAAAGCTTAAAAATGGAGTTACTGCTCTGCTCAGGAATATGAAAAATAATTGTACCAAGTTTCGTTTAAATCCGTCGAGTAGTTTTTGTTTCTATACCGGTTATACGGACAAAAATTTTACTGTTTGCTTCTTTGGCATCAGTGTCGATCCCTAATCACCCCGTGATAGTTATTTAGGAAATATATTTCATGTACAGATTTAATATACCTAAGTATACATAATATATTTAGATTCCAATTTCCATGTAACGTTAAATTCAACTATACAATAACTAACAGACAACGCAGGTTACTCTCGTTTCCGTAAGTTGAGGCGGCTACATATTCGGTCCTCATAACATCACTTTTAGTGAACGAAACGTCAGCGCGGTTTAATTCGATGCCAACACCATCAGAAAAAAGGAAATATTTTTAATTGTGAAAAAATATTATGATTTACACTATTTTAATATAAAATATATGGCTGTGAGTGTGTAAAAATAAATCCAGCTAGTTTCACATCACACTTATGTTTATAATTAGCTATACGACATGAAAATATACATATTAATTACCAAGCAATAATCATACAGGTAAATACTGAACAAAAGTATTAACAGTCAAAGTTTATTTTTACTAACATTTAACAACACCCATGTAAATGATGAAGAAATGATAATTATCAACGAACTAACCTTTTCTATAATACTTAACACAGCACATTTTTTAAATTATCTTGCTCAACTCTGCTCAAAAATTTGAGGGTTTTGTTGGAACTGTAATGTGTCAAAACTATGATATATCTAAACTACGATACAACTTGCATGCGGAAATGCTCATTACAATCAGTGAATTTAAAGAATAACTAACAACAACTATTCAATTTTATTGAGCTGATGAATATCTTTTGCCTGGAAGAGATCACCGCCGCCTAATAAATATACTGTGTTTTCTTATAAAATCGTAACATAATTTCTTTTATCTACTAAATTTTAATAAATAAGTTCTTTTTGTTATTTTTATCTAAAAATGATCTTGAGCTTATATTAGGCAAAAGTATACATTAACTTTTTATAATTTCAGGACCGCACCTTAAATGGGGTGCTCGGAAAATATGCCTACGGATTATTAATAGAGAAATGATACCTACACAACAAAGTTATGTTGGTTCCATTTTATTTATAAAATATAATGAAAATGGGCAAATATAAAACATATTATGTAAAATGATTAAAAATAAATAAATGAAGCAACTACGATTCAAAGAAAACATCTTTTTCAGTGTGAAAATGCTCTAAGCAATCCTGGATGATGAGTAGGTATAATATCATGTACTCTCATCCCAGTACGGTCGGTACCTCGATAGCCATAACGATAAATATTATAATCAGATAACAGCAAAGTCAGAATAAAAATCATAACTTGTACAGTTGTGAGTGCAAAATTTATGTTTCATTTGGCAATAACATTTTTTTCGGTACTAAAACGTAGTAGTTTGATATGTGGTTGGCTGCCCCTCCTCTCCTTCCTGAAAAATATCCTCCAAAATTACCCGAGATACTTCCAATGATTGAACCATACGTTGGACATTAACTTAAGTCAAAAATTGACGAAGCGGATGATTACTAATTTCCACTTAATCCTTGCTGCCACTATCTTCATCATCAAATCATCAATTTTCAAGTGGTGTTGTAAAATTGTCAGCAGAAATAGTCTTCCAAAGGCGATATAATTTTATGAACATTGAATCTGTAAATAAAAAATCAAACGTTAATAATTGTAAATCAATAAAAAAAGCTACTTACAAATAAAATTTTATCAACAAACTACTGTTCCCAACGCACCTCAAAATCTTGTAAAAGTCAAAAAGAATTCATCATTTTATTATTTCATTCTAAAAGTGTAATATAAAACCATTATAAAACCAATAAAAAACATGAATTGCTATCATTATAAAAATAAATACCTATAAAAGTAACAACTTACCTTTTGTGGGAACGCATGGTGAAAATTCACAAAACACGAAGATTGAATTTGATATTTTTGGTTTTATGACATTTATTTTAATTTTATTTATTTATTTATTTATTTATTCAAATGCTTTATAAATATAAATTTATAAATAATAAATTTATAAAGAATAGAAACATTCGATCACGAAATTATGTGGGTTCGAGTCCCGCCTCATGATCGAATTTTTTCTATTCTTTATAAATTTATAAAACACGAAGATTAAAAATGTAACCAATGAACACAATCAATATTAGATTAATTGTAATGGTGTCTAGTTTGACTTAAAATAATAAACATCTACCCTCACTTTTAAAAATGTAGTATATTCACACGAAATATAAGCGCACCTTATAGGGAAGGGAAGATATGGGTTAAAGAGTTAAATAAATAACATGATTATATTTAAATTATTAATTTTCAACAGTTGTTCAGTAGTGATAACATGTAAATTGATTTGATTTTTACGAAATCTCATAGATGGCGCTGTTTCAAATTTGTCTTTATACTACTAAATTCATTAAACTGTTTCTCTGCCCAAATTACGTAAATGACATAGTTTTTATTTTGTAAAGCTAGATAATAGCATGGCTTACTCGAAACCAACATTTAAACATGAGTCTTTAGATTGTACGCTGTCGTAGTACACGGAATATGTAAGAAAAATAAAGGTTCACAGCTCCTCCCGCGAAGGTGATATCATGATAATATGTTTAAACTATCCTCACCCGACCTCTTAGGAATATTCATGCAAAATTTGAAGTAAATCTATGCAGTACTTTCTGAGATTAGCCCGGAAATACATACAGACAAACAGACAAACAGACAAACCGACAAACAGACAAAAATTCTAAAAACTATATTTTTGGCTTCTATATCGATTATAGATCATGGATCAAGTATTCTTTTAAAAAAATATTCAATGTACAGTTTTGACTTTCCTACGATTTTATTATATGTATAGACTAGAGGTCCGCCCCGGCTTCGCCCGTGGTACATATTTCGCAATAAAAGGTAGCCTATGTCCTTTCTCGGTTATGAAAATATCTCCATACCAAATTTCATGCAAATTGGTTCAGTAGTTTAGGCGTGATTGAGTAACAGACGGACAGAAAGAGTTACTTTCGCATTTTGCACGCCTCATAAGCGAAGCGTTGAGGTGGGTACTACTGTCA
>CAJQZN010017659.1:0-15104 GCA_907164685.1 Colias eurytheme | reverse complement strand
GTTATGCGCTTACCAACACATTTTGCGATTCATTTTTATATATAAGATTTTAGTATATACTATTACCTAGAAGAAGTCTTTATCCAATAAAATGTGTTAAAATGCTTTCAGACGTCCTTTCAAGGATTTCAAAGGGTATATACAGATAAACAAGTGGCGACGGAGGCTTTCACCAAATGAACTGTCTTCACTACTGAGTGACAGTTTAAAGCAATGCTTAACAGGGTTCTATGGGATATTTATTTGTCTTTGCTATCAACACTGATCTAAAGATCAAAATTAAAATTTTAGTGGTGTTTTGTGCATGTAGAAGTTTTGTAAAGTGATTAGTAATTTTTTTTTTGTTGAAATGAAAAGCAAGCTTTGAAGTGTTTTTTTTAATGAAACTTCTCTAGGCGCGTTAAGAGTTAAATTTCAAAGTCGCGTATGCCAATACCGTCACGTCATGGGATAAGGCGAGGATTTTGGTATCTTTGAATCTTGCAAAAGAAGTTTCACTTCTGACATGTTTGCTCGGCACATACGCTCTTTTTTTCTTCGCATCTTTTTTTTCATGTAGAGCCCCTATATGATTTCTGAAAATAAAAAAAATGATTCAGTTAGTTCGGTATCCTATAATATTATAAGCATTTTATTTGTTCTAAAACTAACCTAACACTATTAGTACATCAGTATTCAGATTTCAGATGCCCGTAGTTTCTATGTTTATTAATAATAAAATTACTTTTCTTCTGAACGCATTAAAGTGAAAAGTAATTTTCTTGAGCTAGCTTCGTAGCCTTACGTCGTGTGGTTGCGCTCATATCCAGGGAAATTTTCACGCCCTGTTTCGCCTTCATAAATTGTATTTTACAACACAAGTAATTACATCCTACTTTAAGATTTTCTTTAACAAAATTCATCAAAAATGATTTTGCTAACGGCTTTGCTAAGGTTGACCGGTGATAAAATGCGCATGTTACTTCATAAATGTCCCTTTCAATGGTTAAAATCGATCGAGTAGTGCTTTTTTATCGTAGCAAACAATAAATAAAAAATCATTCTTTATAAATTCTATACTTCTACTAGCGGTCCGCCCCGGCTTCGCCCGTGGTATATATGAAAAATAGATGTTGGCCGATTCTCAGACTTACCCGATATGCACAGATTTGTCCACCCGTTTCGGAGGAGTATGCAGACTAACATTGTGACACGAGAATTTTATATGATATGATATGATACTAATATTATAAAGCTGAAGAGTTTGTTTGATTGTTTGAACGCGCTAATCTCGGGAACTACTGGTCCGAATTGATAAATTCTTTTGGTGTTAAATAGCCCATTTATCGAGGAAGGCTACAAGCTATGTATCATCTCGTTAAAATTAACAGGAGCGAAGTAATGTGGGTAAAACCGCGGAGCGCAGCTAGTAGAATATAATGTTATATGCATTCACATTTTCGTATTCAGAAATTCCTTTCGTTACAGGCAGTTACTCGCTTCCTTATCCCCACTAAAGGGAGTGCTATTTCAAACAGCATCATGGGTCATACCTAGTCATATTACAGATCAAAGCAGTAACACCAACAATAACCTTCGTATTCCAGACGATGTTACAAAGTTAAGGGTCTCTTAGGCCCTCAAAATTGTTCGTTCAAGTAGGGTAGCCTTTAGGCCTCTGATGGTTATTTTATGTATTTGATTTCGTAAAAGCTGAGCTTTGAAAGTTGATATATTATTATGTGTGTCGAGGAAATGTATGTATGCTATACTATAATGTTGCTTCTAAATGAACGAATTTGTGCGAGCTTATGAGTTAGAGGTATGACAGATTAGTCTTGTATGGAATGAACATTTCCGATTTTCACCCGCGTTTTCAAAGAAAAACCCGCAGAGTTCCCACTCCTGCTGGATTTCCGGGATAAATGTAGCCTATGTTTTATTCTGGGTCTTCAGCTACCTACAGACCAAATTTCATTGTAATCGGTTCAGTAGTATTTGCGTGAAAGTGTAACAAACTTCCATCCATCTATCCCCAAATTTTCGCATTTATAATAGTAGTAGGATATTATGTTCTGTAATAAATTGCAGTTTTGTTCTTGTCTTGTTAAATAATAAATAACATATTACTTATTGTTTATTGTATTTTAATAAAGTTTTAATCGCAATTTTTAAATAGTTACTATAATTGCTATTCATTAGATTTAGCAATCCATTTTAATCATAATTTGTAAGGCAAATGACAGACGTTTGAGCTTAACGAAATAGAGATTAATTAACAACATTAATATTGTACTTTAAAGTAACAATAAATATTTATGAAGAAAATTTTTAGAAATAAATCTAATGGCGAAATACTGAGTTACTTTAATATCTTACTTTTTATCTTTAAATACGAAAAAATAAAGAGCCACATAAGTATTTCAGCAATGACCTATATTACTTTTTCGCGCAATTATTAAACGCTAAAAAATATGCCCTTTTCTTTGAATAAGAAGTATATTCCTATACCGAATAATTATTCGTTTTAAAATAGTTGGAAGGTTGTCATGTCACATGCATAGAAAGGCATGTAGTTTACAATTTTACGCGCGAAAAAGTGTTGAAATTTGAGGCGGGAAAATTGAAGTGACGTCATCGTGAGAATCATCTTTTAGAACCGACTGTAACAGAAATAAAGAGTCGTGTAACAGGGCGCCATGAAGACGATAGAGATTAGAGATATATATAGCCTTTCGTCAAAGCAAAATCTGAATCTACTACATATCCTGTTTCCATGGGATTGCTGTGTCCTTTTCAGGTCTCAAACTATATAGCAAATTTCATCCAAATCGTTTAAGAGGCCAGTTAAAATATGGCCTATGTCCATCAGGGATAATACAGTAGGTCCAGTAGTTCCGGAGCCTATTCAATTCAAACAATGCCTTAAATGCATATACATAATTAATATTATTTCTTTGCATATATCCCTTGTTTAACATATAATTCAATGCAAACAATTTTATTTAAGGTTCATACACACAACAGTGCGATTGGTTTGATTTTTCAATATTAATGGTAAAGTATGAAATTCTCAGTATGGTGATAAAAGGTGTCTTTGATCTTTTGTCGTTTTCAATGAAACAATGGAAATGGTGTTGTTCGATTGCATGTTTGCAGCCTGAAAAAAAATTATAACTGATTTTCGTACGAAAATTTTGATATGTTATTTGAATAATAAAATTTTAATAGAACTTTACTTTTTTTAGGGTTATATTTTGAAATGATCGAACAATAAAATATTTCACGCGTCTAAAAATAATAAAAAAGGAAAAAGGTTCTGATTCTTTCAATTATATACTCTTATTGCATACATCTGATTGACTGATTGATTTTCTAAGCAGAAAAAACGCGTTTAGACGTTTTATTTTTGTTTATCCGCACCGGGAATCGAACCCACCTCTCTATTGTAGATACCTCATCGTCGTTCGTTTTTAAGCATTACTTTATAGATAATTTCATTATAGATACAACCTTCATAGATATAATAATTAAATTCAAATCGATATTGAATACAAAATACGGAACCCGCATTAATTATGTAAATTCAATCAGACACTTTCCGGTTAGTTAATTGTCAAAGATGAGGACATTTCGAAATGTTATCAAAATGAAAGAATAGATATTTATCGTGGGAATTGATTAGCTTCCCTTCTAAGAAAGCACGGAACGTACAGTACTCCAAAGTTAATAATGCACATATGCAAATCTTCGCTAATTGTCGTATTTCCGAAAACACTCGAATCATTGAATCGTAAGAGCCCTAAACAATGCACTTGCATTTTACACCTTGTTCAAAATAAATAGAAGTCAATTCACGGTCATACACAATCAAAAACAAATCGGGCGGTAGGTGACGGTAGCCTGTCAGTCAAAAAACTGAAAAATCCGTCAGTCATCTTTAAATATTGGTGGTGACTGCACGTATTCTCTCTGTGTGGAATTATATAGAGCTGCTATTACATACCCTTCTTGGTTTTGTTTTTAAAGGTGAATTGAATTAATCGATGAAATGATTTACACAGGTGATGGCATTAGGAAAAGTGAAAATGAAGAAGAGCTAAAATGTCAGAAATAAAGATAATCCCTGATTTTTATTGATTTTATTATTATTTTTTTGTAAATGTCATAATATTGAAGAATGATCAGTACTTTAAATACTTTTGAGCTGAGATTATAATGATTAGATTTACATATATCGTCGCCGTAGAAGAGAAATCGAACAACTAGCATTTTTTCCAAAATCTACTTTTTTGCATTATATTAAAGTTTAAAGTTGGCCGCATCTTTTGACCTTACCCTCGCTTTGAAATCTCGTTTTGTTCGTAAGATATAAAAAAAGTAGGGTTCTGTAACAAAAATGAACATTCAATAATGGAAGTATAAATTGAGAAGAAAAATTGAATAACTGACTAATAAATGATTAACTTTCAAGATAAACCCATAAGGTGTTAAATAAAATGCATAATGAGCGTTAATCATTTTCGCCTCGCCGCAAATTCTGAGAATGCAAAAAGAAAGATGTGGCAAAAACGAACAATGTACATTATTTAAAAAAAACACTATTTTTTACGATCGTACGATCACTAGCTGAACTCCACACTCAATATATGGACAGCCAAAACAAATGCACAGCCCTTCAAGACCTTGTTGACAGCTTCCAACAGTGTTCCAATGACCACGAGAAGGCTCTCAGTCGTATCGCTGAACTGGAATGCAGTTTAATGGAGGTTCAGGAGGATAACTCCAAGCGGCTATGCAATTCATCCAACAGTCTTTTTGGTGAACTGCTTGAATGTGGACAGTTAAGTGGTTTTGAAAACAGTAGAAACATTAAGTTCAATTCACACAACAAATTGAAAAAATATCTTAGATTAAGTAAGTTTATAAAACGTACAAAATCAATTATTAGAAATAGATTTTCATGGAAAAATGTAGTACAATTACAAAATAAAAATAACAGTCTTGTGAAAGAGTTAGATAGATATCATAGGGACTTAGAACATTATAAAATGATATATGAAGTGGAAACTACTGAACTGAAGGAGAAAATAGACTCATTAAATGATACATTACTTGACCTCAACCAAAAATATTCTGCTGCCCAGTTACAAATTAATGAACACATAAAAGAGGCAGATTACCTAATTAAGTTAAGCAATGAAAATATGGATCGTTTCGAATCTCTAACCAATAACTATGTATGTAAGTGTTCAATAAGTGACAATAAGCAACAGTCGCCCCATAAGCTAATTGACTGCACTGATATACATAGTATTCAATCAACGGCAACAATTCCATCTACTAAAACGAAACATCTTTCCACGCAGGAAATTATTGTGTTGTCAGACAATATTGGTCAGGGATTTGGCGCTTTGCTTAACAATTTGGGGCATAAAGTAACTAATTTTTGTACTCCTAATAGTTCATTTACATATATCATGAATTCATTAGATAGTTTTACTTTTAATGAAAATAGTATTGTTATTATATTATATGGAGATAGTTTTAAATTAAAAAAACATGACATAGATATAGGATTTCAAAAAATGTTAAAAATTAGTAGTGAGACAAAATGCAAATTTATGTTGTGTACATTACCATATTTGCCTGGTTTGACACAAAATCAATATAAATTTATCTATAATATTAACTTGAAATTATATAATTTAATAAATCATCATAGTGATGCATTTATATATTTTGACATAAATTCTTGTATTAAATCTTTTTGTTTGACAAAGAATACAGTGTATCTGCCATTTAGATATAAGAGAGAACTTGCTATGTTAATAGCATATAAAATTATTAACCAGTCTGGTACATGTTTAGTATCAGACCCTGGATCTACTATAATTTTATGTAGTAGTAATTATATACATCAACCTAGTTTAAGTGTTGACAGACAATCTAGCCCTAAGCTAGATTTAAACTAGTTTATAAGACAACAGCTAAGCAGTCTTTTTCTATTGTGCATCAAAATATTCAAGGCTTGGCTAGCAAATTATTAGAAATAGAATTATTTTTAAATCATAATAGAATTAAAATATTTTGTGTAACAGAACATTGGCTTAAACAATGTCAGTTGTTAATAAATATTGATAATTATAAATTAAAAAGTATATACTTTAGAACAAACGCTATTCATGGAGGTTCTCTTATTTTTGTACACAATAGTTTAAAATGCAAGGAACGAACTGACATTGTTAGCCTTTCTGTAGAACGGACCATTGAACTGTCCTGTGTGGAGCTGGAGCGTTATATTATTGTTTGCGTTTATAGACCCCCTTCCAGTGACTATAATATGTTTGAGACAGTCATGGAAGAAATATTAAAGCGTTTAAGTAGGAGTAAAAAAAAAAGTTATAGTATGTGGTGATTTTAATATTGATATACTTTTACAAACACAAACGGCAACACGAATTGTTAATTTGTTTCAGTCATTTAATCTGTATAAACTTTTTAATGAACCCACACGAATTACACCTACTTCTGCAACCTGTATTG
This sequence comes from Colias eurytheme, assembly GCA_907164685.1. Lineage (NCBI taxonomy): Eukaryota > Metazoa > Arthropoda > Insecta > Lepidoptera > Pieridae > Colias > Colias eurytheme. The sequence goes on along the minus strand of CAJQZN010017659.1, from coordinate 8,579 downwards.
ATAATATATACTGCGACTGCAACTGTTTAGAGAAAAATATTCTCAATACACTCACTTCGGATCACTGTGGCCAGAAAGTAGTTTTTGAATGGGATTGTTTACCTGAATTTAAAAGAATTAATGTTAGGCCTATAACTAAAAAAGGCATTAATAAATTTAGAGATAATATTAATAAAAGCCTGCCCGTACTGAATGATCAATCCTGTCATAATAATCCTTGTGAAATGTTTAAAAATCTTTTTAATTTAGTGCATAATGAATTTGAAAAAATATTTAAAGTTAAATCTTTAAATATTACCAAGGATTTACCATTTAGTAAATGGGCGACACCTAGCATACATAGGTGTAGGATCGTTCTTTATGAGTTATATGGTATGAAGCAATATAATAAAGACCCATCTTTTCTTAGTTATGTTAGAAATTACTCAAAAACTTTTAAAATTGTCTGTTTTACTGCGAAGCGTTTGTATATCAGAGATAAAATACGCGACTCCGATAATAAAGTTAAAACAGTTTGGTCTATTATTAATGGTGAAATGGGTAAAAGCAAATCAAGTAATACCATAAAACTTGTTAATAATGGCATGGTTATTGACAAAAATGCTGATGTTGCGCTTGCATTTGAAAATTTCTTTAGTAGTGTCCCTGCTAGCATTACTAATAATTTAAATTCGTCTTCAGCACTTGCAGAGACCTTTTTGAGGGACCATGTTGCGGGGTGCAGCACATTATTTGAATTGCGACACGTAACTGCTAATGATATTGTTACAGCCTTTAAGACACTAAATTTAAAAAATACTTGTGATCTTTGGGGAATGTCCGTAAATTTAGTTAATAATATAATAGAAAATATTGCGAACAATTTAGCTTTTATATTTAATAAGTGTTGTGACTATGGTACATTTCCTAATTTATTAAAGCTTAGTAAAGTTATACCTCTATTTAAGAAAGGCGATCAAGAAGACTGTAACAACTATAGACCTATCTCGATTTTACCAACATTAAGTAAGGTATTCGAAAAGTTAATATTAAACCAATTGACTAGTCACTTTGCATCTAATAATTTGCTGCACACCAAACAGTTTGGTTTCACAAAGGGGCGCTCAACCACAGATGCTGGAGTTGCACTACTAACACATATATATAAGGCATGGGAAAACTCAAAAAATGCTTTGGGGATATTTTGTGACCTCTCCAAGGCATTTGACTGCGTTGAACATTGTACCTTATTGCGTAAACTTAATCACTATGGGATTAAAGGACAAGCTCAGAACCTCATAGCCTCATACCTGCATGATAGGATACAAACTGTAGTTGTTAATGGAGAACGTTCTAGCGGTGCGTCAATTAACATTGGTGTTCCACAGGGATCTATTTTAGGACCCTTCTTGTTCTTGGTATATATCAATGATCTACCTTATTATTTACAGGATAGGTGTGAAATAGTTCTGTTTGCAGATGATACCTCATTAATATTTAATGTGGATAGGCATGACCCAAATGTTGACGAAGTGAACAGTGCTCTTTTACACATATCCGACTGGTTTACTGCTAATAATTTATTATTAAATGCCAAAAAAACAACTTGTGTTGAATTTTTACTACCAAACGTTAAAAAGTTAAGCAGAAATATTACCTTGAACGGGGAGGTATTACACCCTACAGAATCGACTGTATTTCTTGGGTTAACATTGGACGAGAAACTACAGTGGGGAGCCCATGTCAACACCGCTGCAGGTAAGCTCAGTTCAGCAGCATATGCAGTCCGAAAGGTAAGGCATCTCACCGATGAAGATACAGCTAGATTGGTTTATTTCAGCTACTTTCATAGTATTATGTCCTATGGAATTCTACTATGGGGCAGGGCAGCAGATATAGAAACTATATTTATCTTACAGAAAAGAGCCATTCGTTCTATATATAATTTACGTGCTCGGGACTCACTAAGAGATCTCTTTAAGAATACTGGTATCCTTACTGTACCATCACAGTATATATTTAATAATATTTTGCATGTACACAAAAACGCCGACTTACACACAAGAGTAGGAGATAGACACTGTTATGGCACAAGGAACAGAAATAGAATTGAAATGCCATTTTTCCGATTAGCTAAAGTTAAAAATTCATTTATGGGTCAAGGTATACGCTTTTACAATAGAATTCCTCATAATATTAAAGAGTTTAGTAGTTCTAAATTTAAAACTTATATAAAAAATGTACTAGTTCAGAGAGCGTACTACAGTATTCAGGAATATATGGACGATAAAAACCCATGGAGGGTTGTCGCGTAAAAACCACAGGACAGTTCTTTGGCATGTTATTACAATACTTATATGTTGTTACATATGTATTTTGTAAAATTGTAAAACTGACATGATATAAAAGAGCAACTATGGAGTTTCTTGCCGGTTCTTCTCCGTAGATACTGCTTTCCGAATCGGTGGTAAATTTTAAAATATGTAATGACGTTTCAAAAGTGCTTCTTTAAGAAGTCTAATTGAATAAATAAATGTTTGAGTTTGAGTTTGTTTGAGTTTGATCGCTGAAACCACAGATTGTGAAACAGAATTTCAGGAACTAAGGGAGCATGGTGAATCGAAAGAAAACGAACAAGGTAGAGCAAATAAAGAAGGCAGAGAAAATGAAGAATCTAAAAAAATTAAGATGCTAAAGACAGCGAAGATACAAGAGAAAATCGAGAAGTTGGAGATAACGACCAAGCTAGGGATCATTATCCCATAGGAGCGTTTCATGTAACATTTTTGGATAATTCTCGTTTTATTTTTAAAAAGTTATTTTTGTCATTTTACTCATTAGGTATAGTACTTTCAATGTCAGTATAAAGTTTTTTGATATCTGTAATACCTAGTTATGGAATAATCGCCTGCGCACACTTTACGATGATACCTGATGGAATTCCAGCCATAGTTCTTAAAACCTGTGCGCTTGAACTTGCTCATGTTTTGACACGCCTCTTTCGCCTTTCGTTGGAATAGTACCGAAATCATGGAAACTTGCCAACGTGAGGCCTGTGCCCAAAAAATGCAGTCGTGCCGATCCTTCCAACTACAGGGCAATTTCAGTCACGTCCATACACGTCCATACTGTGGAACGTGTACTGAACAGCCGGCTCCTGGCACACCTAGAAGCGAACGACCTCCTCAGTGACCGACAATACGGGTTCCGCCGAAACCGTGGACCGCGGACCTGGGGATCTTCTAGCGTACGCCACCTACATCTGGAGTGAGGCCATCGAGAATCATGGTGAAGCACTTGCTGTCTCCCTTGATATCTCGAAGGCCTTTGATAGGGTTTGGCATGATAGTCTTATTGGCAAGCTTCCATCCTACGGTCTGCCTGCTGGTCTCTGCGGCTGGATCTCAGATTTTTTAAGAGACCGGTCGCTTCGCTTCTACCGGTCGTCGGCCGTCGACGGCTGCTGGTCCGACCAAATGGCTATAAATGCCGGAGTACCTCAGGGATCAGTTCTTTCCGCAACACTCTTCCTGCTACACATCAACGATCTGCTGAAACCCGGTATCTATGGGTACGCAAACGATAGCACTATTGTGGAGAGATATGTATCCAACGCGCGAGCCAGTACGGCACAAACTCAGTCTCTACGGGAGGCGATGGTTGATCGCATGAACTTGTCCTTACAGGCGGTCTCCGACTGGGGCGATGCCAATCTGGTCAAGTTCAATGCGTCTAAGACCCAGGCGTGTCTATTCTCCGCTAAACGGAGTCCATTCCACCTGAGTCCGAATTTCCAAGGTGTGTCCGATAACTAGCCACCTCGAGCTTCTTGGTATCACCTTAACGCCTACTCTGAACTTTGGTTCCTTCATAGAATCAAAAGCCCAAGTAGCCTCAAAAAAGCTTGGAACTCTGGCGAAGGTGAGACAGTATTTCAGCCCGGGACAGTTGCTCAACCTTTATCAAGCACAAGTCCGATCGTGCATGGAATACTGCTCTCACCTCTGGGACGGTTCCGCCATACTTGGCCAGCTGGAGGCGCTTAGGCGATAGAGAGGCGTGCCAAGAGGCTCATAAACGACGATGACCTAGTGGCAAAAAACTCCAGAGCCTCGGTCATCGCCGCAGAGTGGCCAGCTTATCGGTCTTCTATCGGATACACTTTGGAGAGTACGATGCGGTACTGCACGATCTTCTTCACGATGAATTATCAGTTATCACACTTTCAAATGTTTTTTTTTTTATTTTTTATTGAATGTATTTTTTTAGTAATTATCAGTCATTCATATACAAAGATTTATTCAATTTTCAAAACTTTAGATTATCCGAAAAAATTAGACAAATGTTCTTCATATATTTTATTTGCAGAAGAATAATTGAACAATGTTAATTATCATTTCGATTTAAAACTGATTGTCTTTAACTCACACGGACAAAACTGAACAACTAACTTAATAAAGTAGATAACTACATGTAAGTTCCGAAATCTCGTTGGAGCAAAATTAGATAACTTTTAAATTATTTCTTAAATATTAAGGTAACATGATATCGGGTTTACAATAAACTAAAAACATGCATAACTAACCCTTTAATAACATATAAAAAAACCTACAGTAAAAATGTTAACAGTAAAATATTTATTTCGGTTTTTGTGAAAAAAATACACTAAATCGGCTTTTTCTCGTAAAAACAGTTTTGTTAGTTATCTAATTTCTCTTCTACGGCGACGATATGGTTTAAATGTAAACCTGTGTTTGAAAACAATATTTTATACAATACTAGCGACCCACCCCGGCTTCGCACGGGTGCAATGGCGGCCGGCCGGTACCGCCGCAAACGCTACGTCCCGCAATTTTTAAATCTGTAATATCTTCGAAAATATTCACTTAAATCATACGGTGTAAAGGGCCATATAGATCTATTTTAAATGAACAATGTATTCAAGGTATTTAATTGGTTAAGGATTAATGCTGTATTCAAACTCAAACTCAAACTCAAACATTTATTTATTCAATTAGACTTCTTGGAGAAGCACTTTTGAAACGTCAATACATATTTTTTACATTTACCACCGATTCGGAAAGCAGTATCTATGGAGAAGAACCGGCAAGAAACTCCATAGTTGCTCTTTTAAATCATATCAGTATTACAATTTAATTTTACAAAATATGTAACTGTATATTATTATAGTATGCCAGAGAACTGTCCTGTGGTTTTTACGCGATAACCCTCCATGGGTTTTTATCTTCCATATATTCCTTAATGCTGTAATAGGCTCTCTGAACTAATACGTTTTTTACATAATTTTTAAATTTAGCACTACTAAACTCTTTGATACTATGAGGAATTCTGTTGTAAAAAAGTATACCTTGGCCCATAAATGAATTATTAACTTTAGCTAGACGATAAAATGGCATTTCAATTTTATTTCTGTTCCTTGTGCCATAACAGTGTCTATCTCCTACTCTTGTGTGTAAGTCTGCGTTTTTGTGTACATATAAAATGTTATTAAATATATACTGTGATGGTACAGTGAGGATACCAGTATTCTTAAAGAGATCTCTTAGTGAGTCCCTAGCACGTAAATTATATATAGAGCGTATGGCTCTTTTCTGTAATATAAAAATAGTTTCTATATCTGCAGCCCTGCCCCATAGCAGAATTCCATAGGACATAATGCTATGAAAGTAGCTAAAATAAACCAATCTAGCCGTGTCTTCATCGGTGAGATGCCTTATTCTTCGAACTGCATACGCAGCTGAACTAAGCTTAGCAGCGGTTGTGGCAACATGGGCCCCCCATTGTAGCTTCTCATCTAGTGTCAAACCAAGAAAAACAGTGGAATCCACAGGGTACAATACCTCCCCGTTTAAAATAATATCCCTTTTCACCTTTTTTACATTTGGAAGGATAAATTCTACACAATTTGTTTTTTTTGCATTTAATAATAAATTATTAGCATTGAACCAATTGGATATGCGTAAAAGAGCAGAGTTTACTTCGTCAACATTTGTGTCATGTCTATCCACATTAAATATTAATGAGGTATCATCTGCAAACAGTACTATTTCACACATATCCTGCAAATAATAAGGTAGGTCATTAATATACACTAAGAACAAAAACGGTCCTAAGATAGATCCCTGCGGAACACCTATGTTAATCGGCGCACCGCGAGATTTCTCTCCATTAACGACAACGGTTTGTACCCTGTTCTGAAGATATGAAGCTATGAGGTCCTGAGCTAAACCTTTAATACCATAAAAATTTAGTTTCCGTAATAGAGTGGAATGTTCTACACAGTCAAAAGCCTTAGAAAGGTCGCAGAATATCCCTATTGGTTAAAATTGCTTCGAAAATTAGCCATTATTTGTCGTAAAAAGTAAATGACAAAAAAAAGTTATTGTGGGTTATCCATAAGAGATAGACATATACCATCACGGACTTTTCTGTAGACCTTTTCAATGTGTACAATACTTAGTACATTATTTTGTTAAAACTCGTAGGGTTCAGCCTGCGTTTGCAATGTAAGCGGAAAAGAATGTAATTATTTACGACATCACGTTAGAAACCTAAAAATAAAAGTACTTCGCCACTATTTAATGGATGTTATTATACATATAAACCTTCCTCTTGACTCATCACTCTATCTATTAATAAAACCGGCCAAGTGCGAGTCGGGCTCGCGCACAAAGGGTTCCGTAGCAGCAAATATAATAAATTACAGTTAAATCAACCTATCTCAAAAACTATAAGAGATACTTTGATCAAACCAAAAATCGTTGAAAGAGTTAATTAGCATGCATCACCTCTATTTTTTTTAGAATTTTATACCCCGTAGTTATAAAAATAGAGGGGGGGGGACATACTTTTTACGACTTTGAGAGCTGATATCTCAAAAACCGTTCACTTTAAGAAAAATGTTTTTTAGAAAACTTTATATCATTTTAAAAGACCTTTCCATTGATACCCCACACGGGTATGTACATCGAAAAAAAAAATTTCATCCCTCAGTTACATGTATGGGGGGCCCCACCCCCAATTCTTTTTTTTACTATTTAGTGTCATATTTTTGTAGCGGTTCATACAACACATATTCCCATCAAATTTCATCACTGTAGTACTTATAGTTTCCGAGTAAATCGGCTGTGACAGACGGACAGACGGACAGACGGACAGACGGACATGACGAAACTATAAGGGTTCCGTTTTTGCCATTTTGGCTACGGAACCCTAAAAAAAACCGCATCAAAATTCGTTGCGTAGATTCGTTGCGTAGTTTCAAAGATTTAAGCGTACAAAGGGACATAGGGACAGAGAAAGCGACTTTGTTTTATACTAGGTATGTAGTGATGATAAATGTTGTGTTATTTTAACCTTCTTTTCTTCCATCATTACACCAGCTTCAGTAAGACACTTTAACCCTAGAAGCCTAATCTATATAGAACGTACACAAAGCCTTAATATACGTCTCAGAGGCGTACACATATAAAAGCCCTTATTTTATGTATATTGTTTAATTATTATTGTTTTAATAAAGCGGAAATTTGAATTTGGGATATAAACTAAAAATAAAACCACACTGTTATTAATTATAACTATAATCACAGTTGTTTATTACAACATAAAAAACAATATGCATAAATTGGAACAAAAAAATTAACTTCTTCAAAATCAACTAAAACATACATTATTTTTATAGAGTATCAATTTTTTTTACGTTAATTATATATTTTTAGATCAAACCCAGACTTTAAAGGACTAGATTAACTTTAGGAACAGTCTACACATAAATCAACCTTGTGCTCGCCACACATAGTTTTTTTAACATTTCTTACACACCAATTTTGACATGCATGGTTGGATTAGTTTCTCCAGATTCTTGTAATGATGCAACAAACTCAAACACCTCATTATTTTCGTCCTCGCTATGAACGTCGTCGATAATCTGGTCATCCACAACTTCGAAATTTGAATCCTCGTGAGAAGGACGTCTCCGTTCAAAATTGCGATAATGTCGTCTTCATTTAATATATTGGACCGTGACATATTTATACCTGAAACAATTCCGAAAAAAGATATAAAATACATGAAAAACAATCAAAAGTAAAAATCACTCAATCTTAGTTAAAAGTTACACAAAGCTTAAACATACGTCTCACAGGCGTGCAACACTTCGATAAATCAAAAATGGCGGGACTTACCTTAACGATACAGGCACCGTCCTCTAGCTCCCGTCGGCCACTGAGATAACTAAAGAGTACGACGCTGTTAAATCCTAAGTTAAGTTAAGTAAGTCACGATGTTCATCAATAGATGGCGTCACTAGTTATTTAGATGCCGCTATTGAAATGTTTGTTTAAAACCTAATATAACATTATTGTTGTTGCCAATATACGAGAGTGGCCGTGAAAAAGATACAGGCATCCAATTGTTGTCGTTTGGTCTTGGTCGTTTGGTCTCTCGTTCTCAGCGTTCTGTTCGCTGATCAATAAATTGATTGATTAATTAATTAATCAAAATTAATTAATTAATCAAAATTAATTAATTAATTAAATAAATTGATAACTCATAAATATCTGAGTTGTTAAAATTTTATT
>CAJQZN010017653.1:0-12681 GCA_907164685.1 Colias eurytheme | reverse complement strand
TGTATCAAAATAATAATTTTTATTTGTTAGTATTTGATGTTTTTTTTATTAATCTGATTAATTTAAAGTACCTACCTTATAATGAAAAAAATATATCAAATGTCTGATCATACAAACTCCACGCGTGCGGTACCATCTGTGGGTACCATATTAGAAACAATCTCTCTTTACAACTGAGTCAACGTAAAACATCTCTATCAGAATGTATTGCGCTTTATAGCGTTTCATAATAGTTTTTCATGTTTGTTTTGTTATCTCATATATTGGTTCGAGGGGACATGCGGCCGCAATCCTCCTTATTGGAGCCGCGTGCTGTGATTTGTCAAAGGCTTTTCCAAACGTTGATAGCTGGTTGATCTCTCTGTGTTATAGACTTTTGTAAGGTTGTAAGTCTGATGATAGATCTATTAATAGAAAAACTGGAATCAATGCTATTAGAATATTGGAACGTATAGTTGGGTGTCATTTGTTTTTCTAGGCATAGAAAATGATTTGATTTGATTTGATATCTAGCAATTAGGGCGGCCGTACATGGACCGCTCGAGCAGTTTCTATTTCCTATGTACACAACATAAGTTGGGTTACAACATTAGTTAGTAGGTATCAATAAAGCAGCCAACTATCTCTTAGTTAGCTATGTAACAAAACGTGTATATGTAACTGTATATGTGCGAAAAAATGATAAAATAAATTTTAAGAAATAGTTACTAAGATAATATAATATAATGGTTAATACTGGTAGAAATTAAACATTTGATCACGAAACAATAATTTTCAATTTTGTTTAACTTCACATCGCTATTCATATTCGTACTCGGAGCTTTTAAGCATTACTTAGTACGAATTCGCAAAGTATATAGATCTCGACTCCCAAAATTAAGCTAAAGTCAAGAAACGCTGAAGCATAATTGGCTGCCGAAACTTTCTTCGTGTAATTAAATAGTTTAGTACTTTTAAGTTAATTGAGAAAAAAACATATGAAATCATTTTACTTTATTCTGTCAGACATTTCTCTATACGCTAATATATAAAAGTCTGCGTTGTCTTTTTGAAAAATACAAAAAAAAAACTCTTCAGTCTAGTCAACTAATGGTAATTAACAAGAACACAATTTTATTTTTAAAATGTTAAAAAGATCGCAATATTAAGCATCTAATCGTAGTAAAAACGTATATCTTATCTCAACAAATACAATGTATCGTAGCTAATAACTTCATTCTGAATAAACCTTATTCGCAAAGTTCACGCGACAGAGACTAATTCAATCAGAGGGTGTTTTGCGTACGTGCATTTTGTGTACTTTTCTATAATCGAAATCCAATTTTGGTTTAACTCGAAGCTAGTTCAACAATTTCTCACTTTTCAACTCCAATAATTGACGGTTACTTTATGTTTTCTGATATTTTAGCTTTTTGTTTCTTGCTGTAACAACATTGTTAACATTTTTGTTGAATTTTATATTTAGTTTTATAACATTCAAATGCAATTGCTTGAATTATAGAGGCAGGATTCGAACCTACGTCTTTCTGCCATTCCGGGGCGTAGTCTCACCCGTGATCTGGCCTGAGCAAATATTTCGCAAAAAAAATCTCATAAAGATGAGATCTAGATTTAAGGCAAGCAAATCTCATTACAAAAAAAATGTAATGACATCTTAACACCCAAAATAGAATATTTCTCTTGAATTGCGTTAATCTTCTTATATTTTTTCCTAAGAAGTGTATTTACAGCCTTATAAGAACATCTCATACTCAATAAAATAATATTCAATAACTGTAGAGTCGATATTCGACTGTGCATTGATTCGAAATGTAATCATCGAATATGCTTGGTTAATTTCAATGTAATAATTGTATTGACAGTTTCCATTCACGTGCTCGCAGCGTTATATCCTTATTTAAATAAAAAGTGACATTTGTTCATCCATTATTCTTAACCCAATTTTCGTTGGTTTTGTTAAGGCATTGTGAATATATTTTATGTTACTATTTTAAATGCGTTTTTAATATTTAAAATATTTTTTTTATTGAGTTTTCTTACGAGTATTCAAGTGCTAAGTATAAAACTCATTATTACGTATACAAAACGAGCGAATAAAGAGTACATCACAATCTTTAGAAGATGTGATAGAACCAATATTTTCAATTACGAACCTATATTTTATGTTTTGTTTAAGTCTAGTTCTAAAGCAAATTAATTAATTTAATTGAAAGTTGTTTATAAAGTAATAGCATTAGTACTATTTATTTAGAATTAGCTAAAATCTCTAAAAGAAATCCATTAGAATAATTGCGGATAAAGATACTTTACGTAAAAGCTTTATAGGATGTATATGAGAATGTAACGCCTATAATAAATGAAGCGTGGGCTGTACGTAAAATTATTTATCTCTTGGCAACATGTTTCTGAACTTTATTTGCCTGTAACAACTGTAATACCAAGTCAAACAAGTCCTTATAAAACATTTTTTCGTAATATCAAAACATCGATACCTACTGACAAAACAGTTACTTTACAAATGCTACACCTACTGCTACTACTTACTACATAGGTTACTACCTCTACTCAAACTCGAACATTAATTTATTTTATGGGACATGTTCTAGAAGCATCATCGGTTCGAAAAGCAGTGTCTACAGAGAAGGGCCTACCTTCAGTACCTACTTATAAATCATCCACAAAAACTCTTAATATGAAATAAAAGTTTTTGCATGGTTTTCGCCAGTCAAACCGCGAGCAAAACTAGTTCTTTAAACAAGCAGAATAGTGCAGTATATGGTAAATCCATATAGGAAGTGGACACAAGCGCTGGGAACGTAATCGTAAATTCAGTTTTGGTATGAAATTGCTAGACTTAATGACTTTTCGGTTTTAGACTCCAATTGATTTCAAACGATGCAAGAATCCAATGAATAACTTGCGTCTATCTGACAGAATGAGGTCTTGCTGTCCAAAAATATTGGTACAGTTTTAAAACTGTTGAAGTAATGTTATTTGCTCGAAAAAGGCTTATAATATTTGTTTTGAATTTAATTGCCTTTATTGTTGCTATTCTTAATTTTATAACTGTTTTTACTATTGATATTTAAAATATGCAATGAATTCATGTTAAAACGATTAGATATTAACACTTTACGCTTCATAAATGTATTTAAAATAAACAAAGTTGAAACTGTATTATTGCCTTCATTGCAAAACTAAACAGAATATCTAGTTTTAATAAACTTATACATTTTATTAAAATTTAGTTAAATGTTTGTAATAAATACACTTTAGCTATTCTGAGAAATTGCTAGAGCGGAGGCAAAAGCAAAAGTTCATATTGCTTGCTGGTTAATGGATTTAATGTATTTTCTAGTTCGGCAACTTTATTATCTGCTGCTGATAGGATAATTGGCGAGCGCGACGCTTGCAGGAGTCAAAATACACGGCATTGAAATTTTTAAAAAGAATTTTAAAATTATTAAGGTGTTTCTTTGTAAAGATATGAATAAATCGATTTAATTATGGTGTTTGTATTGTTCAAAAAAAGCTAAAAGTTTTTTTATATTTTAATATCCTCATTACTCATACACAACTTTATTAAATTCACTCATAATTGACACAAATTAACATTTCATGCGTATATATTCCAACTTCCAATAATTATATTCTTAACTAAGTAAAATAATTAAAATTATATAATAATATTATCAGTTACAGACAATCCATACAATGCAGTGAATTCTTATACACACTGCGTCATCATTAACGAATAAGCTTGGACATTGTTTATCTGTCCGATAGATGCCTTCGTTAGACAAGGGAAAATAAATGCTAGAAAAGTCGCTTTTCCTATTTCCCCTACGTGACCTGCGGTCGGTCTGGCGAGTTAATGCTTAAGTACACATAGGAAAGTCAAGCCGGATCCGTTGTTAACGTTACTAGCACTCGTTTATTCTACGATCTGGAACAATGACGTCTTAAAGCAGTATTACTTCCAGTGTGCGAACGTGATGGCGCTAGACGACCTATATAGCGCTGTCGTTTTTCCACACTGGAAAGAATATTGCTTTAAGATATTATGGTACGGCTGTTCATACAGCCACATAGTTCTGAGGGCAATTGGCTTTAGGTTTTGCATTTTCTTGGACGAATAATGGCTAGCATAACAATGTATTTTGATATGTCTGGGAAATTCTATTTATTTTATGACAAAAGGTTTGTACATATTTGGATTTTACCTCGTTAGCAAGTCTGTTAGTTGCATACACATTTGTTTTGAAGTACGATATAGATAATTTGTTATGCTATCATTTACATACCAAAATTTATATAAGGTTTACCAATTATTTAATTTTCTCATCGTACCAGAGTCCAATAAATTTCCGTCATTTTTTCTACAATTAACTTAATAAAATATAATTCGTTTTCTCGCTACAAATATTCGCCAATTTGTTTAAAACTTCATACATAAAAATAGTTTCATAACTATTTATTTATCTTATATCTAGGAGATTAAAGACACTGTTAATTAAGCTTCTATAAACACTCTCCTCACTATCAACGCTGATTAAAGAAAAATATTTATCTAAAGCATTATTTCTCAAACAAATTTGCACAGCAAACAGCTCTCCACATTTAAATTGTTATAAAAACTTAAGCTCAAAATGGAGCGCCACAGGAAAGTCAACTAGAAAAAGTACCTACTCGGCGAACTGATCCGATGAATCCCACTTGAAAAAGGAGTTATTTCTATTAGTTGGAAGTTCACTCGCTCGGATTTAAACGATGTACTACTAACCACTTTTTAGTTTAGAGTTTTCGCGCTTGATTTGTTTTAACGAAATAGGAAGTTGGAGTCCGGCCTCTGCGGAGACCACTCCAGCTTTGTACATTTGGTCGTATGACCAAAAGCTCGTCCAGCTTTTTTCAGTCCGCTTTCACGGTAAGTACTTTTAATGTCGTTTGCATATTTCCCAAGTGGCTATATAAGTTGAAGTGTTGTGAACAAATTGGAAAAATAAATTAGCTATTTGGCATTCCAACAAAACTCTGGTTTCAAGGAAATATACCTGAAACACAAATATTTTATATTTCCTCAATTGGATTATTTATGGTCAGTTGTTTTTCCGGAAATACATAGAAGTTAGTTATGTAGTTTCAATAATCTGTGTGTCATGTATATTTAAGTAGAATAGTATTGAAAGAATAGGATAAGGAAAAGTAGTTAAATTGAAAGATAGATTTCAGTCTTGAAAAACACATCCGGTACTTATTTAGAAATTAAAGATTTTAACGTATTTAAAATGTTATTTTTCATTATTTAATTGTCCCGACGTTTCGCAGACTTCGCAGCTAGGAAAATCTTAAATTTCTATATCTATAACACTCGCGTAAAATCAAACACTAGAAAATAATATATACATACCTACGGGACTTTTTTCCGGTTACAAGGCGTGCGAAGCCTTGTGATTGAGCGAGGTTTACATACAATATGTTTATAAATATAATTTACAAAGTTTCAGCTTACACAGTACAATTTTGGATATCAGCATCCCACCCGATTTAACTTCGATACTGTGAATTCATATCGTATTCCTAGAAATATCTAAAGTACTCTAAAGTACCGCAATTCTAATCCCAGAGGTGTAATTGTTTCAATGATGTTTTTAGAGAAAGATTTACATTATACGGAACTTTTATTGTATTTACTTTTTGTTTTATTACACTATAATATTTATGTTATTCTTTTTATTTTCCATCTTTACCTACTGCAAATACACATTTTATAAGATACTCTCTATGCTATAATTGGTCACATAAAATAAAATATATAAAACTTATCAAATTTCACATCACATTAAATTATTCAAAAGTAACACTTTACCCTAATTTGAGCAACTCAATACCCTTCCTATCGCATACTCCAATCAGGCATATTAATAAAAATCTCAGATATTGTTAGGAAAATTGTAGCAAGCATACAACAGCCCTTCACTTGGAAACAATTAACAAACACGTTCCTCATTTCTCGTTCGTTCCTCGTTTATAATTGGTCACATGAAACAAAATATATAAAACTTATCAAATTTCACATAACATAAAATTATTCAAAAGTACTCAAAATAACTTTTTTCTAATTTGAGCAACTCAATAGTCAATACCCGTCTCACATACTCTTATCAGACACAATAAACAAAAATCTCAAATATCGTTAGTAAAATTGTAGCAAGCTTACAACAGCCCTCCACTCGGATGGAAACAATTTACAAACACGTTCCTCGTTTCCATTTATCTTCAACATCTGCATGTGTAAGAATTATTTTTTGTGTCACAAATCCATTTACTTACTCTCTCGAGTACTTCAAGTACACAATAGTATATTTGAATAAAATGTTTTGTATAAATACACGTAAGTAATGGTGGCTTAATATTATATTATGTACTTTGTTACGTTACCTTGTTATATACAGTGATAAACAAATTCTAACATTGTCCCTTATTCGTTGGGGGAATAGTATTCAAAAGTTTTTTTCTTTGCATTTGAGGATAATCATCTCATTTTTAATAATAGCTAATGTTGAAGCATTATTTACTTGAGGAAAAAAGCAAATAAAATTCAGTGTAATTTTACACTCTTTATAAATCTGAATTTCAGGTGATAATTAGCATAGCAAAACCATTGTATTGAACAAAAGCTAAGCTTATAAATTAACTCAAACATAGCGACCTGCACTGCGTAAAAGCAATTTACAGTATTTCTAAATTCAATCAACAAACAATGTATGTATAATTTAGTCGATTCAACCCCAAAAACCGATTTCATGATAGTTTAGTCCGATACACAAATCCTATTAAACCTATCTAATTGAACATGCGTATTATATTAAAAGGGTGCAGCATATGGTGTAAATTTAATCTTCGATTTATGGATGTACCTATAATGTTATGATCCAACTTCATCGAGCTAAATAATAAATTATTATCGGTATTGAAAGTTACAATGAGATAGTATAACTATTCACATAGATATTAAATCATTATGATTCAAATAAATCTATAATTAGATAAAAATTTGTCAAAGAAATTATAAAAATTATAAACGTAAGAAATGCATAACACAGCTGAATAATAGAAAATAATATAATACCTCAACTTATCTTTCAACTAAAATAGATTCATTGCTTGGAATCCTACGATACCCTACAATACACCTAGTCACTATACGCATAATAAATGATGCAGTTATTTAAAAATATCATCTCTCATAGGGCTTTAAACAATCACATATTATATCTACAGTTATTATATTTCATGCTATGTTACAAAGGTGCATTTATGCGGATGTACATAGTAGGTAAATCTTTTTCAAGAGTACGTAGCCATGTCAGGCTAGTCGTGTAACATTTTGACATGTAGAGCCTGAAAAGAGAGCTTATTTCGTACGTGAAAAACACGTAACAAGGGTTGGGACTACGTAGGTACGGTATAAAAACTAACGCCAAAAATTCGGTATGAAAAAATATTTCTATTGTGAAAATAAACGTTAGGAATTCCTTCAAATTATTTTTGGAAAATTAAAAAAAATTAAACGACTAATTATTTTGCTTTGGGTCGCAACTCGCATGTAGTCGGATTACAAAATATAACCAAACATTTCTAATAATTTAAAACTTAATAATTATGAACTCTTTCGAACATGCCTACTTTCCTAATCTTGCCTCGGTATTATACGAAATACATATATTATTATATTTGTTTAGTAGTAGTAGTAGTAGTGACGATCTTTATTCAGTTTCTACATTATACAATATTTACATATATCATTAACGCCGAAAACCTGTAATAGATAAGATCCTCCAATATAAAAATTAAGTGAACAATTTTTCGGGGCTTATTTTTACGTAGACTAAAAGTACGGGCTGCATATATGGTGATTTATAATACTCTCTCCCACAACAGGCGCGTTGTACACGGGTCGTTTTGAAGTACGAAATATTTTTATATTTAAATATTTTATTTTTAAATCCATACATGAAAACTTTTAAATGCATGTTTGATAATAATCTGTTACCCTTGTTACCGCTGATTTCCAGACTGCAAACTTCTGTTCAGTTATATCCTTTTGGAGAAGCGGGCTGTTGAATAAACGATACGCTTTTTTTTTCTTTCAGATTTCAGTACAAAGAATTGACTACAAACACTAATTCACGATGGCAACGCTGCAAGAAAAAGTAGTACAGATATTTTATTTTATATTATCAAAATTAGATTATAATATTGAAAATCACTTCCCTCCTTAAAAGCTATAATCACACCCGTTTCATACATAAACAGTACCTAGCACCGAGGACGCATAAAAAATTGTAACGTCTTTGCTGCACAAGTTTTCTAAACAAATCAGCAACATACATAAACCACTTCCACAGAATGCCTAATGCCACTTCCAGTTATCTGCGTCTACAATAGGAATATTTGTCGTAGAGTGATTCAATGAAGTGTGAAACGGATAACATGAATGATGCCGCTAACAATGGATACCGGAAAATCGTAGGACGAGAATTGATGGGATGTTCTCAATTATCCTTCGATATTAACGTTTTTGTTTTGTGCACTTTAAAATTATAGAGTGTCAAAGTTCGAAGAATATACCGTTCTATAGTAATAGAACAGAATTAGGGATATACCAAGACACTCTTATAATACATATGAGAAATTTCTTATTTACTCGATTGCGTAACGTTTAAAGCGTTAATAATGTATAATCGTATTAAATATAACACAGTTAATATAACACGTGGGTTAGGCCACTTCAATATAATAAAATCACTCTAGTGTACAAATGAACATACATAAGTGAATGTATCACTTTATTTGAATGCTCTGGCATTTACAACCCTATATAACACACTCTACCTCATTTAGGTTTTTAGTAACATTCATACATAAGGCTTGGATTCGCCATCTGTGGCGTTCCCAAACAAAAATAGATACAAGAGGGAAAACGTATATACCACTTAAAGTTCAACGCATATAAAATGAGATATTCGAGTATATTTCAAGATTTAATTCACACACTTCTTTCAGTTCTGTCCAAAATGCTTTTTAAACTTATACATCGCAAATATGTTCATAGAATATGAATAAAGCGTGTAATTAAATAAAGTCAACGTTAAAGGATCCAACAATTTTACAATTTTAAACTTTATTTAAGCATGAAATTATATTCGCAATTTGCACAATATGTTGGTAAAGTAATTATACGTAACTATAATCAGAATCCCTTTGATAATATCAGTAATCTCAAGGCTTCATGTACTAAGCTATATAAGACACCTGTTTCAATTGCCGAAGACAGTAAAGTGATGTTAGAGAATTTGCAGACAAGTGGAAAGTTGCTTAACAAGTTGCCAACAATAACCGACTCTTAAGCACGAGCTTTAAGTTAACGATTGTTACATGTAATGTCTTAGAATATTCATCTGTAGGGGTCATTATTCAACACACGCACATAAATGTCACACACGATTCTAATAAGCTTAACACCACAATTACCTTGTATGTACATATTTTATCGATTTTTACATATATTTTTAATACATTCAGAGAACTGTAAGATACATTTTACTGATAAATAACGTTCGTGCTTATAATAACTTATGCTTTCTCGCCTTTTATAAAAAACTAGCTGTGCACTGCGGTTTTACACGCCACTCCACTCCTGTTGGTCTTAGCGTGATGATATTTATTATTATATTCCTCGTTAAATGGGCTATCTAACACTGAAAGAATTTTTCAAATCGGACCAGTAGTTCCTAAGATTAGCTCGTTAAAACAAGCAAACAAACTCTTCGGCTTTATAATATTAAATATGTGTGACCGTAATAATTATCATTATTCCTCTTAAAATGTGTATTTTAATCTAAACACGCTGTGCAAACACTGCACATTACCTAAAATCTAAATATGAAAGTTAAATAAGTATAATGAAAATATTTATGTAAAACATTCTCGAGTTACGCTAACTACGTGTTTATTGTGGCTTGTATTAATCAGATAATGCAAATTTACTCGCCCACGTTTAACATATAACATGGAAGTAGGTAACTAAAATCTTCATGTAGAAAGAAAGCATTTTGAAGTTTTATAGGGAGACACCGTAATCATAGGTCTGCTAAAATATGGTGTATGTATAGTTCTAATACCTAATCATAGCAAATTTAACATAAAATGAATAACAAATAATGAGAAAGTACCAGCCAATTATGACAGATAATGGTATATGCAAATAAAGCACGCAAAATGCAGAATCATTTTTATAATAGTTACTCTTGTTTCATATCTAGAGAAATGGGAAAAGACCCTGCTCAAAGAAGTCTGTCATGAAAATAATATATTATAAACTGATGTTATGTTTTTCCTCATACAATCTATTCCTTTGAGAACTAAATAACGTACTTATCAGTAACTACTAACTAGACTTGATGTATTTATGGAAAGTATTATTTTATGAACTTCCTTTAAAAGTGCAAGCTTCACCGGTACAAAAACTTTTTCTGATAGTTGTAAAATTGTGTCGGGGAGTTCGATGAAGTTTGAAATGTCTGTTTAAAAATAATTCTATTTATTTATTCACTTTTCATTCATTCTGAATTTTCAATAAACCGTTCAGAAATAAAATACCTATATATCTGTTTCGTGAATCAAAATAACGGCGGTCGTTAAAATAAACAGTCCAATGTTATTACTGGTGCCAACACATTGTATTATAACTTGCGGAAGTATTAAAAGTGAAAAATGTATTCATACGAATCTCGTGTTAACATTCATGTGATCATTTGTATTGACTAGTAAACAATAAGACCAAACAATGAAGGAAAGTGGAACATCCAAAATTAGGTGCTATATAGAATGCTGTTTGGCATTGTGCGAGAACTATTTACCCAATCTTTATGATACGTATTCCGCTTTTATAGGTTTTATTTATATGGTATTCAATTTTTTTTTATTCCAATGCATGCAGAACTATGTACTACTAACACATTAGATTGGTTCATAACTTACCTGTATAAATGAATGCCGTTACTTTGATCAAGTGAACGTCTAAGTATTAATTTTCATCTGTTTATGAATTCAGTTTGTCTAAATGCTAAAGTTTAGATTTTAATGAAACTTCGTAACTCGTGTTTCTAATAAAACGTCTTAAATTAAATAAGAAACAATATTGTCTTTATAATTGTAATAAACATTTTGTTAACAAAAACGTTATTAAATTCATTTCTCATCAGGTTCTACAGAAGAGGAGGTTCAGAACAACAAAATAAATGTAGATTGTAAAACATATTTATCAAATTTGGAGTTTATAAATCGATTTTCTTGTTTAAAGCTTATTCTTAAAGCTTTCTTGAATATTAAAACATTTATTAATGAGTTATTACAATGAATTGAATTCACAAGTGCACAATCAGGATACGGTTGAGCAGAATGAATATATATATATATAAATAAAATCTCAATCCTCTGAATCTGCGAATTCAAAAGCATATTCAGGATTATATTGACGAATTTCAAATTCAATGACACTGATTTTAATAGGTTTAACTGGGGCGTATATGTTTCAATTAAAATGTATTGGATTAACAGCGTATGTTCGTTTGAAAAAGTGCTAAACTTGCGAAGCATCTTTGAGGTATGGTGAGTTAGATTATTATAGATAATTCCAGTGATGGTAAATAGCATATTATCACAAGTAAATTATTAAATTGAAATAAGAAAGTCGCTTTGCAACCACAGTTGCGCGAAACAAGATTCTCGATCGTGTTTTTGCAACTGTGGATGCACGTAGCTAAGTAAGGGGTCATTTTTTTTTCTCAAGCATATGAGCGGTTAACAAGTTCATTTAGAAAAGCTCTACATATTCTCTACATTTCTGTATATATAGTAACAAATTTAGTTAATAACTTCCATCAACGAAAGGCAAATTCGAAATATTTATAGATTCTATTATTCTCCCTTTATTAAAATACTCAGCCAACAAACAAATTTCATCCCAACGGCTAAATAAAATGTTAATTTAATAAAATACTTAACTAGTTAATTTTCTTTTAGGCGCTAGCAGTTATAATACCTAATGTTTATCTTATAACATAAACAAGATAATTTTCATATTCAAAATTTGATATCACGTTCATAAATCAGCTTAAAGTGATATCATATAATTGAAATAAATTGCGCTGCCTCTTCCATAGCAAGGATAAATAGGCCATAATAAAAATATTTTTCCATTATGGAATAAAATTCCCGGTCTATCCCTTAGGAGATATTCAGTGTCAAAATGTTTAAGTTCAGAGAACCGTTCGAAACTTTTGTCATTCTTTATTATCGTCATTTGTCTCAAAACTTCGTAAACCGGCAAAAAAATAAAAACATTTCCATTTGCGTGTGGATTTTTTAAACAAACTGTGGAATGAGCAAATAGGAACGGATTAGAAGATAGCTAGGTATAATACGCTTTGATGGACCCTCTGGAGTCAACGTCTAGAGAGAATCTAATTGAATTTATTCACAACCAACAGATCGATACTAAACACAGGACGACTTTGATTTTCCTCTCCATTTTCTTTCGATTTAATACACTTAAGGCTGTGGGAATATCTATTAATAAAAGTTAATGTTCCTTTATCGGTGATCGTTGTGATT
>CAJQZN010017652.1:0-17430 GCA_907164685.1 Colias eurytheme | reverse complement strand
CCCTTTGTGCGCGAGCCCGACTCGCACTTGGCCGGTTTTTATTTTATAAAAAATATAATGGGTATTCACCAGGGAATTACGTAATAAAATATCTGTGGTTTTGTTATTTTCCTTATTCTCGGTTTAATTTAAGATAAATTTGACTTTAAATAGTGTTGTTGCCTTTGGCGTGGCGAATTTCATTGGACACGCATAAATGATATATTCAATTACAATGCCTAATAATTTTATATTTAACACCAGAAAAGGATGCATTGACGTAGGACATAATACGTTACCCTTATCTTTGTTTGAATTAAGTTAATGTATTTTTGCTCGATTCATTTGTATTATTTATCTGTTTTTCTAAAACTAACCTAACGGGTGTTCATCATTCATGAATAATTTAAATAGTCTGTTGGTATTTAGAAATAATCTGTACGCCGACTAATTAAACTCATATTTATTGTTGAAACCTTTTGAAGTTATTATAACCTGTGAATGATAATATTAAACCAATACCAATTATAAAAACAACAACAAAAACTTTCAGATCCATTACCAATATTATGACTAAGTTCTCAATTAACTTCTTTGACCCATCTCAAGTTATCTATACCAATTAAAATAAATATTTTCATAATCTTTAATCATTGAATTTGCATGGATTCTTAGTAGAGCTGCTTTTATTTTATAAAAATACATTTTATTGAATAGGAATACTTCATTTCATTATTTTAGTATTGATTGATGTAACAAAATCATACGAAATTCCATAAAACTATCCAATTTTACTTTTACAAAGTAAAAGAAGACCTTATTTTCTTACATAATTTGCCAAATTGCAAACAAATTCTATATGTGCAAATAATTTCTGCCATTTTTTTAAAATATCTACTATTACAATCAAAACAAGACCGATAAACTTTGCATTGCCTTTATTTTCTTTATTACAATTCTCTTTTTATTAACATTATTTGATTTAACTCTAAAGCAGTAATCATAGCTAATATTTTTTTATGACTCAATAATGTATTAAATTCACAAGACTGTTTGGATCACAGAACATATGTTCTGTGGTTTGGATAGCACAATTGGCTGAGTTATGTCACATAACTGTATTTGAACAAATTTCATCACGTTTGTTTCAATATTATTGAGAAATTCTTTTGAAAACGGGACGATTAACACCTTTTTCGATGGAAAGTAATTTATTTTTGTCGATGTAAACACTACCTAAAATATCTGCTAAAATGTCAAGGTATTTTTTAAATTGATGAAATGTGTCGAGACAAGGCTGAAAATCATTTTGACCTGCAATTATTATCCTTTAATATGTATATAATATGTTACCGGAAATGTATGAAATCAAGGAATTGTATACAAATCCTAGGAAATGTGTACAATTCCGATACCATTTAGGAAATGTATAAAATATTGTTTGATAAACTATTTAATGCATAGATATCCTAGGAAATGTACCTATAATCTTCCTCGGAATTGTATATAATTCCAATATCGTATTAGGAAATGTATAAAGTAAATGATTTCTGTAATAAAACACTGTATCGGGTAACATGTCTTACCGTAAAATAATAATAATATGTTCATATTATCTTACTAATTAACATTTCTTAAATCAACTTATATTCAATCAAATCAAATTTTCATTTGGTAAGTAATCACTCCCCTCGTCCCGCTGTCCCCGTTCGCACGTCCCAGTCGGATTTTATAATCCGCCGTATTACAAATTTTGTAATATGCCGAAATTCGTCTTTTTCCAAAATTCTACAAAAAGACGGTCGTGAGGCTCTTCGTGGGGCTCCTATTTCTATGTAGTTTTAAAAACCTAACCGGTTAGGTTAGGTTTTTAAAACTACATAGAAACCCCCTTATCCAAACCAAAAATTTCTGATTACAAATTTTCGGCCCTCCCCCCCTCGTCCCGCGTACCTTCCAATATCTTAGATGTTTTACATTTCCGATTGCTATTTAGGAAATGTATAGATTTCCTAGGCAATGTGTATAAAATAATTTATTTCACACATTTCCGTGCGATTTTAGGAATTACATACATTTCCTAGGAATTTTATACAATGACGGATTACATACATTTCCGTTAACATATAATATATCTATTGTAATTAAATATCTTTGTTTGTAAGCTATTCTCGTCGTCCATTAGATACGACAAAGGATTGGCGGCTCCCTAAATCCTCAGTCCTCACAAAACCCTTTTGTCAATTGTTTAATTAAAACGATCGTGGAAATTTATGAGATTAAATATTTACCTCAAAAGTCAAAACATCGGCTTTATTTACGGCGGGAAAAAGAAAAGTCCCGCGAAGCAGGAAAGTCTTATTACAAATGCATTAGCTACCTATGTTTTATCAATTACATTCTTAGGTATATACCTAATTAATTAATTATTATTACCTACATATGTAGGTACTAAGTTAGGAAATGAACTAGATAAAACGAAATAAGAAAAGAGACCTCCTCCTTTGTTTTTTAGAATAAGTCGGTAAAAATAAGTCAGTACAAATAAAATTAATTGATTATGTGAAACATTAAATTGACGTTGAATTCTATAAGTACATCATGCAGTAAAAAGTTAATGTTAAGTTTCAATAGCCGTCTATATTCACAACAATTTACTTTTTGTTTAGAAACTTACACAGAATGCATCGAGATGTATGTACTACTAGAGGGGTTATTCCAAACAAAAACATTGCGCGCGGCCGATGTGGTGGGGTACGTGTGGAACGAGCGAGGCGTGGCTTCAAGTTCAAAGATTAAGCAATGCGTGCAGATGCGACACATTGTGCAATCTGTTTACTCGGTACTATCTGGTGGTACTGATACTAGGGAATTAATAAAACGAGGATTTTATATTAAACTATGTATTTTAATTTCCTTTAAATAATATCAATTTAGTAAGCTTTTGTCGTTTTGTGTAGTAATCAATAGTTTTATCAGTTTTTGCTTCATGATGTAAATGTAATCGAATTTTGGAGTATTGGTTTATAATAGCCCTAATTAAATGGATACGATGATTCAATGTTGATGGCGTTTACGTATAAGAAACTCACATTTTGAAAAATCTCACGTGAGATTCGAGGATGGGGGAGGGGTTGAATAAATTCTCACGACATCTCACCAGGGGGGGAGGGAGGTGCAGAAAATTTTAAAAAACACCTCACGTAATTTATGGACGCCCCCTTACTCGATCACAATTTTTGTAACTTTACTATAAACGGAACTACATTTAAAAATATACTTTATTTATTGAGTTATAAGGTTGCTTCCATTCTGTTTATTTACATCCTCAAAAACATCAATCGCCGCAGAGGTGGCTTGCGACAAAGGCGGCTTGTGTCAAAGGCCTCGGCGATATCATTTAAGAACATAATATTATGTACTTTAGGCAAACTTGTAATAAGATCTATTTTACTTTCTTATTAGTCCATTTGACAAGGATATTGGGTAAGATACCAATTGGAATAATTTTATTATTATGTATGTACTTATTAAATCCGCGAATAAAAAAAATTTTTAGTCGTGAATATAGAAATTGGGTCGCATTTTTTTAATCCGCGAATAGTGAAAACACGAATAAAGGAAGCGCGATTAAGGAACTTTTACTGTATTAGTTTCTGTGAATGTTGTGTTTATTTGTAATTGTTGTGCATAATAATTTATAAATCCTATTGGAACAACTGTTGATTAACCTTTTTTTAATAAATAAAAATAGGTAAATAAATAAATATGTATTACTTAATATAACCTACCGTTTTACTTTGCGTAGTCGGGTAAAAGTATAAATATTTAGGTACTACACCACGGTAATCTTTCCTAGTAGATATTGTATATATACATAGTTAAAAAAATCCAGTTACATTTTTTTAACAGACTCATCGATAGTGTCACGTCTGTGCTGTTAGTCTATGAAAAATGGCGCGAAACGCAGAACGCGTGGTGATTTTTCGCAAAATGATAACAATATTAGTAAAATGCATGACTTACTCATAATAAGGAAACTTACTGGTGAAAAGTCACTCCTCGGGCTTTGTTTGTATTATGGGAACTGTTAAAACAATATCTAAGCAAACACGAAGGCATTTTGAACAGAGCAATAACACGTGTTGACGCGGCAAGCGGGGGGCACAGTCCGACACAGACTAAAGAGACTTGTGATTCTTACCTCTAGCTCGTGTTAAAGAGAGTGTAGTAGCGATCACCTCTCTAGTACGTAGTACATTCTATCTCGATGACAGAATGAGTGGAAATTTTTGCAACAACACAATACGGATGTATCAACTATCTTCTACCTACATAGCCTATCAAAAGGATTCGTAAACAATATTTTTTTAACAACTTTTTCGCTCGGTTTTTTGCAACTAAAGCCGGCTACTCACGTACCTACCCCAGGGGCAATATTGGAACAATCTCGGTCGGAGCAATTTCAGCTGTTCTCTAAATTGCCTTTGCTTGCCTATACACATCACAATAATTAAGAAGCCAATTGGGTGGAATCCCAATATTGCCCCTGCGGGAAGATTGCAAAAACAATATTCTTGTTTACAATCTTTCAGATTAATAATAAGCGTGTACATCAGTCTACTTTTGGTACATATTATATTTATGTGTTCTGCTAAAAACGTTTAGCCTCTATTGCAAGAACTTTATTTTATAGAAATGCGCGACTTTGAAGGACAGAGTATGTTTTATTACAAAGATAAAAGTTGAAGAGGATAAAATAAGGATGAAAGCTGCACGGGAAATGACAAGCTATTACGAGAAGTCTGCGACAAAGTAACGAGCGGAAATCTAGTTACTAATTGATATTATATTAACTTAGCTCTCTAGATCATTTATTGCATTTTGTATGTTGGTTATATTTAAATAGTTATAACCAAACAAAAACATTCGCTTCTAAGAATATTTTCATCAATAGGTTTGAATGTGGTCTTAATTGACTTGTTGACATAGACAACAACAAGTAAAATAAGACCTATCGATCGATACAAATATACGATAGAGGAAGAACATCATAACAAGACATATTTTTTACAATTTGACTCGCACGGCGCACCTCACACACTCAATTATATTTCATACCACAGATTTTCTTACAATTCAATAGATAGGTATACCGAATGCATTAGCACCTCACCTTAAATGGAAGTGCGTGGAAGTTCAACAATTAATTCCTTTATATTTCTTATGTAGATGTGATCTAGAAGATTCCGTAGCACGCTGTGCATCAATGATACGTCTCAATTTGACTTGATAATCGCATTATATAAATGTTGTTGTATAATACGAGAATATTACGACTTATGGCAACATAAAGTAGTCCCTCGACGGTAATGCAAGCATGAGATGCGTTTACCAGAATTGTCATGCTGCATGAGCGGCCAAAAAAGTTTAATTATTCTGATATCCAAGATACAGGCAATAGCCTAATTTGGATCTCACTGTAATCTGTAAACTCATCCTACTGTTATGATCACATTATCAATGTAATGTTTAAATGTTTTTTTGTTGATAAAGATTTTTATTATAATTTATGCTTTTGTATACAGTTTGCATCCAGTCTGATTGTAGTGCGTGAAACACTAAGCTCCTGCATGACACGCACCGATCTACATAATCATGCGTGCATGTAAGGCATACTTGCAGAAAAGAAAATAAAAGGACACATCAATCGACTACCAGCAAGGAGTATGCATGTTATTCAATCATTAAATTAAATGAACATTCATGCATGAAACCACGTAACGCATGTCATGCTGTATTACCGTCTAGGTATAAATTTATCTCAGTAAAGTATACTGTGGAGGCTCTATTTGCTTGGTTCTGTGGAATCCAATTGTTTTAATGTCAGTTCATTTGCCTTTGCTGATATGTGGATGAAACTCAGTAAATATTTGAGACAGTTATACAGCTAGTGCTAAATGCTAATACGTTCAGTATGTTATATTGTGCACGTTATGCAAAATATGCTAATTGTCACAACAAATATGATTCATCTCAGGTTTAAAAGCAAGTACCTATTGATAATGTTTGTTAATTTTGCATATAGGTTAAAGTTGCGATATAAATAATAATATAGGTATTTGAGATACAATCAATAAAGATAAAGAACATTTATGTAAAAAGCTTTATGTAAAAATTATTGCTAGACACATTTATATGGAGTTTCATTGGCTATTTAATTTGGTCCGTGGACTTTCGCTGTTAAATCCTTTATCTACGGAAAGTTTCTGAATAAAAATTAACCTCCTATTTTAAGTTATGCTTGCGAAATGGCATCTTTTGAGTTTTGTGCCGATTGTAGATCACAAGCTTTCTCGTTTCCAATTTAGATGGACGAAGATACGTTGATGAAAATTCATTATTACATTCATTTCAAAGACAAAAGGTTTTTTTTATTTCATTTACATGTTAATTAATTCTCTTATTGTTTGAATGTAATAAAAAAGTTAATCTACGAATGATTGACACGGAGGCTGGTATTTGCGTTAAATTCCATGCATTTGTCAAAATTTATCAGTTATTACATTTCGACACGTTATGAAGTACTTTGATAATGTATCGCGACTCTTAAGTAGTCTATTTACTTAGTCTACATACAGTTGAATAGGATAATCTGATAGCTTTGTCTCGATAACAATAATACACTTTATTCGATTATATTGCACATACTTTCCTTCTTTTTTTCAGAATGGATACAGATCAAATATTGGTTGTACATTTTATGGATCTGTCAAAGAGGTGTCAAAGCTACTGCCGCCATTTTTTTTTCTTCATGGCAAGTTGGCACTTCATGGAATGACTAAAGCTAAAGCCGCCAATTTTTTGACAGTGTTCTTTATTCAAATATAATAATATGTTTAAGAAATTGTAAAATGATGTGTATTCTAAGTTAAAAAAAACCCTTATAACGTTAATCCAATGTACTAAAATAAAACTGCACTGTTCTAATAGGAAGCGTTTATAAACAGAACTAAATCTCAATACCTTGGAAATAGCTTATTCCGGATACATTCTATTCACACAAATAATCCTTAGGTAAAAGAAAATAACTCTTTTAATCTGCGAATGAAATTCTAGTAAAATAGTTTATCCGTTTTCAAGAAACGGAATATTATTATAAATATGATAAAATAAAAACACCGGTTTCCCGGAAGGCAGTATTATATTTATTCATGAGAACACTTCGATCCACACGTCGTCATACATTATTCAAATATTAAGGAATACTAAATTATAATAGATATTATGTTCTTAAAATAGTATTTATTCGTAAAACATACTTACGGTTTTATAGAAACGGAATTTATTAGTTTAATATATGGTTTATATAATTTAGTATAATATAACTAACGCTAATTTGAATATAGAACCCATTCAATAACAATGACAGATGAAAAATATTAATATTTCCACAGATACAAAAAAAAACAAGTAACTAACTCCCTCTGACTACCTATATCTATTTTATGTTATGCTTTTGTGATGTGTTGTGTTGTCTATATAGATAATATTTGTTCTTTGTCAGGTTATACAGCTCCATAGAAGTCTATTAGTAAATAAAAAGTGTATCATCTCAACCGTGATTTTTCCTCAGCACAGAATCCGTCCTCACTGGGATCGCGATTTGCCATTTGAAATAATAATAGTTTAAAAAAACTAAAAACACGCTTTTTATAGAAAACCGAACTAAAAAATAGAAAATTTTATCAAATTAGTGTATTGTCATCGGTCCTCAATAAATCTACAAAGTTTGAACGAAATCTGGCCGTTAAAAGTGGGTCAAAATCGCGCCCAAAGAAGTCGGTTACAAACATACAAACATACAGGTGAAGCTAATATAAAGCGTGTAAAAAGAAGAAGATGAAGATATTTTTTTCAAATTGTAAAAGCCTAATAAAATATATAGATCTTATATAACTCAACAGTCGAGAGGGTAAACTAATATTATTAAACTAAATGAAATTCAAATGACTTTGACTTCGTATGTAATAGGTATCATAGTTACAAGCGGGTATCTAACCCTGGAGCACGAATGAATTTTTAATATAACCCTGAATCGATCGGAAGAACGTTATAGAATACGTTGGAAAATAATATTGTGTTATTCGCTAGCTATTTATAAATAAAAAATCAATTGACACCTACAAGAAAGAACATTTGAGAGGGCGCGAACGAAAAATATTGTGTTGTGTTTGTAACTATAGGACAATGAGAATGTATTTTTTAGAAATTCAACTGTGAATCGATAAAAATAACAAGAAATAATATGTCGCGGTTGTACAAGCGATCTATATTTAAAAAAAATATTGACTGCCTTCGCCTTGGTGATGCTAAAAAGTATGATGAAATAAATTAGATTCATGATCATAGTTATCAATATTTATACAATATGCAAGTCATTAAATATTGATAAGTACTATGAAACCTGTCATAGAAAAACAAACATCTGTTAACTGATAGACTGTACGAAACTTTTGGCCCAATATAAATAAATATGAGTATCGATTGATGCCAAATTTGTGAAACAACAAATATATAATATGAACTTTAGCACTTAATCTTAATATTCCATGCGTGTTGGAGAGGGTTACTTCAACCCAACCTTGAAAGTTTTCCCAAATCCAGCTTAGTATACTTAGGCTGAAAGCCCACGAAGGGATCGGAATACGCCCTTGAAAAAGAAACTCGTAAAACAAGCAACAAAAATAGTTTCAGAACTGATTGAAGAGAGTATATAAACCACAGATAATATATGCTATGATATAAAATCGATATGTCAACACTTTTTCTTTTAATTAAAACGTCGCATCGCTTCACAATTTCGCATATAAAGAGGACATAGGAAAAACAATTTATACCTACATGACCTTACACAAGAAATTTCATAATGTAATAGTAGACTACCTGAAGCCCTTATTTCGAGATAAGTTTTAATGCTAGTTTTTTTTCTAATATAAAAGAAGTTACCAAGCATTTATAATTTATATAACAGCGAAATCGAGGAAGAGAAAGAGGATTAAAAACTTTTCAAACAGACACAATTTCATTTATCAGTATTACAATAATTGCCTTATTTTTGTTCAGCTATCAGATGGTTTTATTGCATTTTATTGTTAGGATTGTTTATTTTATGAATTGTTTGTAACGCAAACCAAAATTTGGAAACAATAATTCACTACTAACAAACGATGAAGTCCAAATACACGCAAATGTAACATAAAATGTACCTGAAGTTTATACTATCAAAACCAGGTGCTATTTTAGCAGTGTCCTAAAAGAACTGTGTCCTTTAACCCATTTATCGATCTCTAGGAATTGGAGCAGCGGATATTGGGAAAAGGGAATTCAATCAGGTTTTCGCAGAGATTTTAAAATTGACAAGCTCGTACAGCGTTGCATCATTCAAAACCATTTACCATCTATTTATAGCATTCTCTTTAACAACGTTTTCAGTAGATTTATCATCAACTCATTTTACGCCAGTTTATAAGGATGAAGAAAAGATACAATAAAGATAAATTTGTGTGTGTGTTTGTATAGATTTGTGTGTGAGATGTGTCGTTGTTAGGCCCTGCGCAGACGGCACACTTTTTGTGCGATCGAGTCTGCGGCGCACAAAAAGTCTGCATGGCGCGCAAAAAGTCGGTCGCGGATTTTTCACAGACTCAACGCACACGACGCACATCTTCGATCATTTTGTCGGCAGAGCTGTAGGGACGTAGACGCTATGGAAATCGTGTAAAGTGTGCGCCGTCTGCGTTAGCGCGCGTTGAAGCAAACGTTCAATTCTTTTCACACACTTTTGTGCGGAGCGGCGCGGTGCGGTCTGCCCGAATTACACGGATTTTTTGTGCGCCGGACTTTTTGCGCGTCGTGTGCGTTACTGCATATTATTTCTTAGGTTCTATTTTCACAGACTAAAAAGTGCGTCACGGATAGTCTGTCGTCTGCGCATGGCCTTACTGTGTTAATCTTTCACCGAATTGTCTTTGTTGGAATTTGGAAGCCTACTATATGCAAGTTGACAATATTAAAACAATCTTGCTGTAAACCTACGTCATAATTTAGAAAATATATTAAAAAGCTTTCGCGATAAAATTAAACTTGAAGCTTTATTATAACTCCAGAATGTTGTTCCAATCGAGACAATAATAACCATCTTAACGACGTTAGATTAATAAGTTTAAATTAACAATTAAAATGTAAAATAAGAATTTTAATATCTATAGGTTCCTAGTATACATAGGTGGATTGTATAATATGTAATTATACAGTTATGTCCTTAGAATTCATTTGTATAAACATGAGATCTATTAACATCGTATAATTAATTACGTAATATACTGATTCTAATTATCATCAATTCATTTAAAGGCTTTTATTTAGGAACTTTTGCAAAAGTTACAACAAAACTAGGAATCCATACTAATATTATAAATGCGAAAGTAACTCTGTCTGTCTGTTACTCAATCACGCCTAAACTACTGAACCAATTTGCATGAAATTTGGTATGGAGATATTTTGATACCCGAGAAAGGACATAGGCTACCTTTTATTGCGAAATATGTACCACGGGCGAAGCCGGGGCGGACCACTAGTACAGAATAAAGATGTTATACGGCAATAGCAGCAGCTGTGCCCCACGGTTTTACCCACATTGCTCCTCTATAGCACTTAATCTGTGACTATGTGTGAATATGTGACTGTCATAGTGATATACAGCCACTATCCAACAGTGAAATACTTAATTTTTCAAATCGGTCTCGTTCCTGAGATTTAAAAAAAGTTTTTGTTTCTAAAACTAAACAAATGAATATTTTATACCTACATATGTAGTACATAGTCTGGTAATATACAGTCTGAAATTATTTATTGTTATGATTGTGAATTCAAGTAGGTACATTAGGTAACGTCATAGTACATTAGGTCTTTTAACGATATCAATTATTCATAGATGTTATTACATTTTTATGTGTTTTTCTCATTATTTGTTTGTAGTAAGATATTGTTATTTCTTACACGAATAAGATTTTAAATTACAGGATTAACATTATTATGTAAGCGTGTATAGGGATTACGAGAAGTTTTACGTACAGGAAATTATGTTTTTGAATAATAACAATACTATAACAGCTATGTTTGGTGGTTTTACTTTCATTAAAGAGGAAGCTCTCAATAGAATTAATATTCATAGAATCTCAGCCAATATTACAGCTTGAATTCAAACTATTCGTTTTATTATGTAAGTTTCAGTAGGTATTTCTATACAATTCGCCTTCGTTATATTGAAATGTAATTAAAAGTGTAATAAATTATATTTTCTTGTGTTTGATATAACGCGTATTTAATGCTATTTATACAGTAGTTACTAATAATTTTTTACCGGATTTACCAGACGTTAAAAAATATTAATTTGTTATATTGTTTATAGAATAATTAACAGAATTAAATATTATATTTTCTAGGCAGTAAATACTTAAGTAATTACAATTGTAAGAAGAATTTCCTTGTTTTACGAATACATACATTTTTACCCATTTAGGCGTAAATATGCAGTCTTATCTAAAAGACCAAATTAAAACCGTCTAATTGATGGCACATGGTATTTCAAATGGATTAGAAAAGACATTGGGATTTCAAGGTTTACTATTTTATTGTAGTTTAACCTTTTTAAGGATACTTTAGTGGCGTAAATAGATAAATGAAGATTAGCCTTAGCAAGGTTTAGCTATAAGTTGCGCCCACGGTTCGCTTTGGCTTAATAGATAAAAATAGTACAAGTTTCAGAGAATTTTGTTCACTCGTATAAGGCTTTTATGGAAATACTATTTTAAAACAGCACCAACACCTGTACTGCATAGTTGTATACTGTATACGTTCCAACTTCCAGGAGGCAACGTTTTTCAGTTTCAGTTTTCAGTTTCAATTTGCCATTTATTAAGTACTTACTTAGGTTACATATGAGTTTCTTTATCCTTTACTATAACAAAATTCTACCAATTAGAAAATTTTATTCGTGGAACATTTTGTAAGGCGTTCTTGTTATGGTTGTTCCATTTTACAGACGATTAAAATAAGAAGGTATATAATATAGTATATGTATAGGTAGTTATTATATAACGCAAATGGGTGTTTATGAATAACAGTATTGACAACAGCAAATATATTTATGATAAGGATAAACTGAAAGTGACAGTATTTTTTTAGGCCTGCATGTGGCAAATGTCAAGTAACAAGTACATATTTATATTTTTAGAATTCCAAAGGATTTGTACATTTTAGTTCGAATCATTTTTATCTGTACTTTTTGTGAGTGCGCTATGACAGATGTATAGTCTGTTATATTTTTTATCTGTTCCAATTCCAAGGCCAAATAGCGTTCGATTTCGGTTTTTAAATGTAATTATGAATAATAGGTATCGTGATTTTGTACCAATTTTAATGTTTCCTTTGATTTATTTTGTAACTAGCTTTCCGCCCGCGGCTTCGCCCGCGTTTTCAGAGAAAAACCCGTTCCCGTAGGATTTCCGGGATAAAACCTATCCTATGTCCTTTCTCGGGTATCAAAATATATCTATACCAAATTTCATGCAAATTGGTTTAGTAGTTCAGGCGTGATTGAGTAACAGACAGACAGACAGAGTTACTTTCGCATTTATAATATTAAGTATGGATTCGATACAGAGGTAGGTACATGTTAACAATATTTTATGTATTACTGTTTAATTGATTAAATAGTAATTGATTTTCTTTTAAGCTATATATTGAAATCAACCTTTACACATTATGCGACAAATATTTATCAGAGCCTCCGATAGTCCGATCATAACCAAATAAATATATTGTAATAAATTTAATGTACCTTGTGTGGTTTTTACAATATTGTAG
Source organism: Colias eurytheme (assembly GCA_907164685.1). Classification (NCBI taxonomy): domain Eukaryota; kingdom Metazoa; phylum Arthropoda; class Insecta; order Lepidoptera; family Pieridae; genus Colias; species Colias eurytheme. The sequence goes on along the minus strand of CAJQZN010017652.1, from coordinate 4,521 downwards.
CATCAACGCTTAAAACTGTATAACTTTTCACTTGAAGTAAAATTACCTCGTGGTACATTTACAAACCAAAAGATTAAAGACGTTGTCAAATCGCTACCACGTTATTATTAACAAGGGATTTGCAAGGGTTGAACCCCTATAAAGGTGATCTCAACACGAAATTGACCTTTTCTCACACTTTTACACCCTTTGAAATTAAGCGAAGCAAACAAATCAAATCCTTATGTGTGTCTAATAGCGTATGTAATGGATTGGCTTCTGGGTAAGTCAACCCTAATCTAGGGTTCAACAAAAGGAACTATGGAGTTAATCATGTCCGGGAATTTCTATTAAGTAGCATTCTGTCAGGTAATGTAAAAAGAAATAAGTTTGAGATTGGATATTAGCATGTGTGAAAAAATGTGTGTTTATTCTTATATATAAAAATGAATCGCAAAATGTGTTGGTAAGCGCATAACTCGAGAACGGCTGAACCGATTTCGATAATTCTTTTTTTATTATATTCCTTGAAGTACGAGGATGGTTTTTATGTAGAGAAAACGTAGATATGTACCACGGGCGAAGCCGGGGCGGACCGCTAGTAAAAAATAAAAATCTATTTCATTTTGGCAAAGAAAGTCGAATTAATTATTATGATTTAAAATATTAACAATTTCATAAGTTTTAATTTGATGATATGCGTCAATCATGATTAAAGAACTTATACCTCCCTACCCATTTTTTGTATAATCTGTTTTCAGACAAGTTTCTAGGACCTTTTTATACTCTGTGACTGTGACTCTGTCTGAACATTATTTATTATATATTTTCAATGTAAGAACTTGACCCTGCTTTACTGTAATACATACGTGTAAATTACTATTTAATTTACTCCCGCATACACATGTGTATCATTGAACTGTTTCTTTTCATTATAAATTTATTTTTATCTCAATCAGTTGCGGAATTCAAATAATTCTATTTCCTTTGTCTGTTTACATTAAATCGATATTAATATTCATTATTCATTGATTATATTATTTTTATCTATGTTTCCTAAACTTTATTTTAACATCTCCATGTTAAAATTAACATGTTATTAATTTGAAACTTCGGACTCACATTTTTTATTATAGGGAAATAGATTGGATATCAACTTAATAACTCAAATACATGATTATTGATTACTCATTTTAATTCGTCTTTTTGTCAATAAATTTCAACCTTTATATAGAATCGATCGAATGCTAACGCTTCGAGACTATTTTTATACAAGTTATCAAAAGTTTAAATGTTAATTTTTTAAATAAGTTAGCTATAATTCTATACAATGTTCTCATCGCTTATTTTTTCTACGAATATTTCAGGGGTGTTGGACCAAAACAGAACCGGTGTCGGCACATGTTTTAGTAGAATGTTAATTTTAATTCTTATTTTATAGTCATTGCTTGTGTGAGATATTAACAACATTCGAACCTAGTTATCGCAAACTAATTTACATAATTGGAGCATTTAAGTTTCACCGCACTTCAAGTTAACGCGTTAGGTGTGTACTCGTCTAGATTCTGGTGAAATTAAGGGTCGTGGTCGCATGTTAAGTACTAACTTAAATTTTAAAATATACAAAACCAAAAAAGGGTGACAGGACGGAAGAAGGAAATAATTCTTAACAAAAAAATAATTAAAAATAAAACAATGAATGAAACAAAAAATTAACGAACAACACAAAATAAAATAAATAAACATACGCACTTGTGATGTGATGGTGTGTAGGGTACCGCTGAAGAATCGTTGTAATTTTCACGTAAGGGGTTTCACGAATAAAACTTTCACAAATAATTGACAATCCTGAAGGATCCTCACTCACTTGTGCTTGTTATGGGGGTCGTATTGGAGCCGGTATCGCGACTGGGGTCAGGTGCACATGCCGCGCTGGGAGGATTTCAACTGTGCCGGTGGCGACGACGTGTTGATGGAGCGTGCGGACCGTCAAAGACCGATTTGTTGCACGCACACGTGCTCACTTTTTCGCGGTTGGAGCGCGACTGACGGATGGGAGCGATCGCCGCTAGTATCAGCGTTCAGCACCAGGGAGATGCGCTATGGAGGCTGCGCCATGCGTACCTCCGCGCCCGCGCCCCGCGAACACGCGTCATTCCACCCCGCACCCCTCCCTAGCTCTCACCCCAGGAGATCACTCCGCCCCGTCCTGATGAATACAAGGATTATTATTTCCATTTCGGTACGGCTATAGAATTAATAAGCTTAATTTTACACACAATAGCATAAACGTTTTTCTACAGGGCAAATAATTAAAAAGTGCTTACAGAGAGCTTTGCATAATTCGTATTTATTTTTAATTTTAAGTGATGTTTACCATACATTTGTAATAAATTCAGAAAGTTTTTTTTGTATTCTTTTTAATTGAATTAAATACATATCTATATGGGATAACTTATATCGCGTATGACACAGTTACATAATTTGTATTCTGTTGTATGATCCCAGGCGACACGCAGCCTGCGCTTACAAGCTAAGTAACCGTTAACTTTATGGTCCCTCGAGAAACTTGCCAAAATTATGTAGACACTGACATATGATATTGTTTATCATATTTATGTCTAAGTAAACATTATTCTGGTTATACGATAAAGTATATTATTACATATTTATATTTGGTATATATCATATTCTTGAAACAATTTTGAATTTCTTTAGACTTTAATATACTTTATAAAAAAACTGCGTTTAATAATTTGGTATAAGTTTGTTTTGTTTCTCACTGAAAAAAAAATTAGGTATACAATTACGTTATCAGAAAACCCGTTGTCAGAATATCTTTCTCAATTCATTGATTTATATTATTGGGGATCAATTACCGCACTTTGAGAATCCTTGACAGATATTTTTAGTCTGTTTTGTCTGAATAACAAGCGCCAATTAAAAGTTAAACAATTTGTTATTAGTTAGGTATTCATAATCTTGATTAACTTCCTTGAGGGTAGTTTTTAATGACGCCAATTTACTTGAGAATTTAACAAACGATTAAAATTAGTTTGGTATTATCATTGAGGTATTATTACTACGCGACGTAGTACATAGTAACTCAATGGTATCATACAATTAATATATTAATTTATATATTTAATAATTCATTTCCGAATTCAGAATTTACCTTTCTGGAAATAATTTGTACGTTGTTTTCACTGTTATTGTTGATGATCATTAATGTATGATTCACTAATACTGCAAGTACCTATCAACAACTTGTTTCAAAATTGGAATCATCCATAACGTAAACAGATTATACACAAACATCATTTTGTAAGCGTGGTCTCAATTACCGGTTATTCTAAAAATATTTTTAATCTATGTCAGTAGGGAACCTAGTGCAATGACTTGCTTTGATTATATTATCACCACCAAATTATCACTCTGAATTTTAAAACGAAAATGATGTGTCTTAATAATTGTCATCGATTACAAAAAATATAAATATAATGTATTTAATTAATACATTTAGTTAAAAATAATTTAATTAATATTGATGGAGTCTTTCTGAAATCTTTTTATTTTTCTTTGTGTAAGTAAATATTTTTTTTTGTGATTGCAACTGCAACTCGAACTGCAACGTTGATATTAATTATTAACTGTCGACATTTTATTTTTCATTGTTTTCGTTTCTTTAACTACGACTAATAATTTATTAAGAATTTAAGAAGTAACAAGTATTTTTAGGATTCAAATAATGACATAATATGGGTGAGTTATTGCACAATTCATTTCAATTATTAAGATATCGAGGAAGATTCTATTCCATATACCGATTGATTAGTTGTTGAACTCAGATATGCAATTAAATTCAATTGAAATCATGTCTTTTGTTTACAATATTACGTCATATTGCATTTAATAAAAAATAATGAAACATATGGTACCTAAAAATAAAACAATATAGGAACAGATCATGAAACTTTTAGAGAATTTATTCAATCCGATCTTGTTTACACAAAAACCTGTTGCATGCGCGTCAATCCGGGGACAGATTTATTTTCAATTCGAAGGATTATAATAAAGTAAAAACCAATCTATATCTCATTGATACGTAAACATTTGATGACGTAGGTAATAAACGGAAAATATTTAAGCTACGTAGTTCTTCATACCGTGAATGTCAGAGTATTTTAATAGTGCAAATGTATATCGGATTGTGATTGGTCGGCAGTCCATGTCAAGGATACAGATAAATCAATATGTGCAGGTACATCGCTCGGGGGTTGAATATGATTATACATATAATGCAAGCTTTGACGTCATAAGGGTTACTGACCGAATGTATCATCCATTGCGTTTTACGTTGAACGTAAGGAATAGGACTCTCTTGTAAAAGTGGTAATGGGTATGCAAATTTTTCGAGTATCGTTGGAGGGTAAGATGTCGCTTTAAATAAAAATCGTATTAAAATTCCAAAGAACAACATGAATAGACTTTATCTTATATATATGTTACGGCTAAAGGTAGGTGAGAACATAAACTTAAGAT
>CAJQZN010017651.1:0-16122 GCA_907164685.1 Colias eurytheme | reverse complement strand
ACTACATAATAATATTATGATTTAAATACCGATGATGCTATTCTATTAAAAAAAGTGCTACTTGGTATGAATTGAGGCCTGAGGTCGAGTAAAAATGATGAATTTTAACTGTGTAGATTGTTTACGAAACAGCTATTTCTGAACGTTAATATTTTGCAACTTCAAAAATGTCAAAGTGACGGTCAATTACTCATTTGTCAAACTCAAACATCATTTTCAAAATTTCAATTAAATTTTACACCTTTTTTCAATTTATTTGTATTTTTTTATTTATAATTAACTATTCAGTCTCACCATGAATTTTCTCGATAATGTATTCAAACAAGTATGTGCTAATAATATTATATCGGCTATTTATCACTTTATCAGGTTATAACTTCTTGTTTTTGTTTCAGAGTTTAGCAGAAAATGAACGAAATTTAACATTTTGGCATGACTATTTGAATAACCTTAATTCTCTGGATTTTAGTACATTTAGCGATAAGTTAAAAGTGCCTATTTTAGTGCCTATTGGTAATAAAATATTATTTAGAGGAGCTCTCAAACATACAAATGAAGTTACAGTTGCTCTTGGAGCTGATTATTTTGCTAAGTGCTCAATAAAACAAGCTGAAATATTACGACAACATAGAATAAAAGGTATTCAAAAAATCTATATAATTACCTCGTATTTTACTGTTTTAGTGTAGTATCAATTCTTAGTTATCTTAACTGCAAATTTGTACTTAAGCCTATAAGTAAATATTAAAAATGAAGCCAATTCTTGAACTATGCTATTATTTCACAGATGCTCAGGCAAAAGTAGATCTGTACACAAAGGAGAAAGAATATTTAGAAAATCAGTTAACATTTAATGAAAGTAATGTATATGAACAACCTGGACAAGACATCATTGAGACTTGTACAGAAGATGAAGACAACTTATGGAGGGAAAAGCATAGAGAAAGAGTCAGGCAATACAATCAGAGTGAGGAAAAGAAAAATGAGAATATTGATAGAGAAATGACTGATGAGGAATTGTGGAATAGACTAGAGGAACTGGAATTACAAGAAGAATTGGAAGCTGAATATAGGAGCATGACAAATAGAAACGACTCAGACTCAGATGGTAACGAATCATTTATAGTGAAAGATGAAGAAGCCATCACATTTCCACAAAGTACAAAGCAAACTGAGCAACAGAAGGAAAATAAAGAAGTTAGTAGAATTATTAAAAGTGATACCAATAGAGAGGTTGACACAAAATCAAAGGTAGATTTATTAAAACAGGTTATAGATAGGCAAAAGGATTTAGAAGTTAAACTTATAGAATTGAAGAATAAGGAGAGAGGTAGATGTCAAACAGAACAAGATTTAATAGGTAAATTGGATGAAATGGAACAACTTGATGAGCTCGAAGATGAAATGGAAAGGTACTTTAACCAGGTTTATATTATGCCAAATCTTTTCTTTAATCTTATTACAACTTTTTAGATAAGCTCGTTATATGCAATTACAAATACAGTTATTACCAATATTCTTTTGTTCACAAAATTTCATATTTATAATTAAAGATGAAAGAAGATTTTATTTACAATTTTAATATTTTTCAGATTAGATGATATTCTAAATGAAGATTCAGATGATACTGAAATATCTGAAATATCCGAAGAAAGATCAACTGCAACATCTCTGAAGAAAAGTGTTTCATTTGCTGATGAAGATAACAGTGAAACATTAGAAATAACATTTAAACATTCAGATGCAGAACCAAATATAGAACCATACATTCCTGACAAGGGAATAACCAAACCAAGTGATATATATGAAGCATATTCTAATTTATTTATTGATGGAAAAAATTCTATATTAAGGAAATCCAAGTATGACAGTGATAAATCAGAAACAATTGATCCAGAAATAACAAATGTACAACCAGAGGAGGAATTGAGGCATACTATTGTTGTAAAGGATGTTATAGAAAAAGCTGAATGTAATGAAAAATCTAATAACCCGTCAAGACCAGTTAGTTTGTTTAAAAAGAGAAGGCAACAAAAACCATAGTTGCATGATTGTAACAATTTGTTATTTATTAAATACTAAACAAAAATCAGCACTTTTCATTTAATCTTGACACATTTTAATTTATTAAAATTTTCAGTGTTTACCATTTGTATGTATTCAACACAAGTTTCAATGGTAAGTTCAAAAGGTGTAAAACAGCGTGCAAATGAAAATGATAAAATTTTTGTATTCAAATGCTTTCTTTTGCATATTTACATTCAGCGTGGGATATTTAATTATATAGGGGAGGAAATAAATTATAAAACATTACTAGTGCACCATATTTATTGAAACAATAACAAAAATTATATCGGTACCTTAAAACTATCTTATAAGTTAAATCTTGTGTAATTATGTGTTCTCTATTTTTTTTAATATCATTTATAATTATTGATTCATAAAATGATTTTGATTCAAGACGGCAAGACCACAAAAGCGCTCAGATTTCAGAATTTAAAAATTTGAAATTTGAAATTGACAAGTGACACCGACAACACAAGTATGATAATTGATAGCTGTCAGATCCATTTATTTATAGGTTAGGACTTATTTATAATCGGACGAATTTCTAAAAACAATTATTTAATTGTTGTACGATAATTTATGTGGTGATTTAGTCTAAAAATGTTAAACGCAATCAGAAATAGCTTACGCGTCTCTGTTGGTAGCGTCGTCCGATCGTTTCACACTGCGGGACCTTTATCTAAAGAAAAATTTGATCACAAACGAATTCCTGCAGATGATGAAGGAGTACAAGGCGAAAAGATTATAGATTTAGATGCTGTGTTAAAACAGTAAGCAAACATTTCTTCAGCTTCATTTTTTCAATTCTAGCGGTCAACCTAAGCCCACATACATGAATGGGATATTGTTCTTGGTAATCTTTTCAAATTTGTTTGATAAGGAACAACTTAAATTTTGTTTTCAGGAAAAGGAACTTATTTCCAACATTGGAATCAGACAATGAGTTACATGATGGAGTGCTGTACAAAGATCTGCCAATTTGTAATATAAGAGTATCACATAACAATACTATATTCACAATTACAAATGCTGATGGAACAGTGAAACTTATTAGGTCTTGTGGTATGGAAGGTTTTAAAAACACGAAAAAAGGGACAAATATAGCTGCTCAAACAACAGCTATAGCCATTGGCACTGTAAGTATTCTCATGATATTCCTAAATATAAAGATATTTTTGTATTCACAGATTGCTCTTGTATTAATTATTTAAAATTAAAATAAATGTACAATATTCTTACGGTCTTACTAATAAAATGTTACCCATTCGCTATGCAATGGATTAGTTATTGCAATAACCTGTCTTGTTTTTATGATTGTCGTTTCATGTGAGCAAGAGCAGGACACAGCTATGGTAGAAAATGGTTGAAATTTATCCATTGTTTAACTTTTTATTAGTAAGGCCGTTAAAGTTTTAGATTAGTAAAATGCAGCATGTTACTTAATGTTGTCTTTCCAATTTTGTAGAGAGCTATTGATAAAGGATTTAGAACCATAAGAGTGAGGGTGCAAGGTCTTGGACCAGGGAGATTGGTGAGTATACCTCTGTTCTTCTTTGGATTGGAATGATAAATAAAAAAAAATATTTTCTAAATAACTGTCAGTTCACTTTGAATTTTTCTTGTTTTAGATGTTCAATATTTCATCTATTATTTTTTTTTATCCATCTATAATCTGTTAATCTAACTCTTAAGATTTATTATTAATTCTGATTTTGATAATATTAATTTTCATTGAACTTTTCCAGTCTGCTGTCAAAGGGTTAACAATGGCTGGTCTTCAAGTTGTATCAGTCACTGATGCTACACATGTTTCATGGAACCCTCCAAGACCAAGAAAAGCTAGGAGACTGTAGAATACACCAATCTTTTTTCTTATAAGCAACTAGGAATATATTTAGTGAATAAAAAAAAATTGAAAATAGAAAAAAAAAAGTTTAATTTATTTACAAACAGGTTACATATTATTATTATCTACTTAAAAACCATATTTTGATTGTGTCTGTCTCTTTGTCATCCTGTTGTTCGCCCATTGGTTCTGAAGTTCAGCTTCATTTGCTTTAGCCTGGAAATAAATAAAAAAGAAAATAAAGATTTGTAACTATAATTAAAAAAAAATGCTGTCTATGCTTCCCAAAATGGACGAGCATACTATTTTCCAAGTCAAAAAAAATAAACTTCCAGTTTTACACAAAATGTACAAAAATAACAATAATACATTCTTTGTTGATACAAACTTCATCGAAACCTAATTTAGAACTTACTTGATGTGCCAAATATGTGATCTGGTGTTTCCGTTTCTGTTGACTGGTCGGTTCGTTGCCACGTTTCTTACTGTGCGATTGCCGTTTTGTTGTATCGTCCATCAGACCCCTGAGCAACATTTCTCTTGCATCCTTGAGAACCTCTTGTTGGTTAATATCCACGATTTGAATCTCTTCCCGCTTGCGCTTTCCTCTCGTGCCACATAATTTTAATATCTACAAAAAATTAAATGACTGTAGATTACAATATTTTTATGAAACAATTAGGTAACAAATCAAACAAATGCTTAGTGAATTTTTGACTTAATAAATAAAGGAAAAACATGAGCAATAATTGCTTTTAAAATCAACAGCAAATACATGTAATGAAGATTTTTAACATTATATTTTTACAAATAAGTTTCTTATATCTTTCACTTTAAGGCCATTCTCCCATTACGATACGCACTGGCGATTCAAGTATCCTGCAAGTCTCAGACACTAGTTGCCGCGGAGTATCTCACATACATTTGTATGTAGGCTCGCACACTACGCTACCGGTACCTACATACAAAATGTATGTGAGATATTCCACGGCGACTAGTCTCCGAGACTTGCAGGATACTTGAATCGCCTGTGCGTACCGTAATGGGAGAATGGCCTAAGCCATTAAACTTATTTTATATACTTACAGCTTCTTCATCCAGCACAGCTTCATTATTTGTATCATTACTGTCTTCTACATTTTGATAAGCATCAGGATTAACATCATATTCAGGTTCTACACATTCCGGTTCCAACTCTACAGGCTCTTCCTTTTTGAAATAAGACTCAATACTTCTCGGTTCCTTTTTACTTGATGACTGTACTTCAGTCTTGACATCAATGTCCAAAGGCTCATCTGCAGGGGGCAATTCCACTGTCTTGTGAATTGAGAAAAAGTCATTTTCTATATCTTCATCGCTATCATCAGAATAGTCTGCTAATAACAAATTCTTTGTTTCCACTTTAGGTTTTTTCATGGGAGATGGCAGTGGACCTTTTTTCTTAACCGATGCGGTTTGTGGTTTTTTCGTAACTGACTGTGGTATTAACATTTTGGATGATGTGCCAGTTCCATTTTTAGGCTGTGGTAACATACTGAGTAATCCTGATTTTTTCTGTAATAAAGCTTATTGATATGAATAGGAGCATAAAGGCAAAATTCATAACAGCTATCATAATCCCACTTACCCCATTTGCCGGTTTTGGTCTCACACTTGGAACTGTATCTTCAACATCTTTAAACTGGAAAATATGACAAGAAATTATGTAATTTTTATATTTTTTTAATTTTTATTAAATAAAAGGCAATTACATAGTAGACTTACATCGTTCAAAGAGGGTACTGTAATTCTTGACTTAGGTTTTACAACTTCACTTATTGTTGCCTTTTTATGAAGAAATTCATCATCTTCCTCCCTAACTACAATTTTCTGAGTAGTAGGTTTTGGCAGTTGATTAAAGAGATTCTGGTCATCGTCGGGATCGTTTTGTTCAACAGTGTTAGATTCTTTTGGTGGCAAACCTACAATGGGGACATGAATGTTAATTTTAATCAAAAAAATTCAAGAAATGATATAAAATGAATAATGTCCAATTATATTTTACCTTTCAAAGCTTGATTTAAAGAAGTAGCAGGTGTAATAACGTGGGTTTCATTTTCATCATCTTCATAATCACTTCCATCACTATTGTCGTAAGCAACCAATGCCATTTTCTTGTATTTTTATAAATCAATAATGTGTAAGTTACGTTGACGGATTAGAATATGATACAATATGATGCCTTTTTTCAGCAATTAATCACTATTATTTGTATTTACAATACAATTTTTTGTATTTACAATGTCAATGATTTATTGCAAATGTCAGTGTCAAAAATCGAATGGAATTGACGCATGTAGAAAAATCTTTCGTAAATGCGAAAGTTACAAATAGATACGAGGTCAATCGCCTCTTCATGCTATATTATCCCTTATTCAAACGCGAGCCTGTGGAGGAGCTAACAAAAAAGTAAGATACGATCCTGGGTAATTTTGGGTCGTAGATTTCAAAAATACACACAAAAAAGGGGTTAGTGGGGGGGAAGTACCCTTTTTTCGGTGGGAAGTATATATCCCGTCATCTGTTCTCTCTTGTAAAAAGTTTGGAAAGGTGGGAACTATAGCTCCCAGTATCCACTCCAGACATCAATATTTGAAAACACTAGTTAGTTGCCCTGACTCCACTTGTGAATTTAATGTTATCGTAAAAAATTATAAAGATCAAGTTTTTTAATAAAAGAGGTGAAAGTACTCATCAATGCAAGTTTATTTTACTGAGGGAAGAATTCGGGAATTGAAAAATGAATGACTTCAACATAAAAATGGCATTTTTCTAAAACAAAATAAAAACAATAGGTAAATACTAATGTATTGAGTTAAGATTTCTAATTATCTGATCAGGAAATAACGAATAACAATAAATAAGTTGCTTATACCAACTAAAAAAGATTTTTTAGACACACAGATTTTATATATAGAATTTCCGAATGTCGTGTGCAGTGACGAACACTGGGATGATATCTTCCCACTTAAAGACTTAATTTCAATCGACTCTACCAAGGTATAAACGAAAGATTCTGGGCATATTTTTACGTTTCACGCAACCGTAATATAGTCTAGTTTACATAGCTAGAACTCAAATCTACTTATCTAATTTTTTTTGAGCACTACACCAAAAACTAAAAAATAACGGTCGTTTTCGGCTGCAAAATCACGACACCTCACTTTGACGTGTGTTTACCATGACATGTAATAATTCTCTGAAAAGTGTTTCCATGAAAAAAAGTTCTCTAAAATGTTAAGATTGCGTAGATAAATATTACACTGCATTAAGTTTAAGCATATAAAAATAAAACACGATTTACTTCAATCTGAGACGTGGGAAGTATAGCTCCCAGCGTTTTAATAAGGGTTAAATTCAATATTGGATTCATAATAATATGAGTTCAAGTAAGTATAGTACTATAGGTATTGTAGGCACTGTAGGTGTATTGAATATATACGTGTAAGTTCTGAACTTAGTTCTGAAGTAAAATGTGTTTTGCATGCGTCATAACATTCATAATATTTTTTTTTTAATTTTTCTCTCTGTACCCTCTGGGCTCTGGCCTCTGATTGTCAAATTGTCAACGTCAAATAGAAGAAACAGCTGGAAGGTGGCGAAATATTTGTTTTTACGCTCACAACCTAAAATATTAAATTATTAATAAATCCGAGTCTAAGATTTTGTAAATTATTGGTAAGTTTAAAAGTAAACTACTTTCTATTAAATCTGTGTCCTAGGTTGCATATTAAATTCAATTAGATAACACTATTAATACGTACAATTTTGTTTAGCTAAAAAGGATTTCAAATTGCCAAAATGCCAAAGAAGTTTGCCGGTGAAAATAGTAAAGCAGTCGCAGCTCGACAACGGAAAGAAGATGCGAAACAAGAAAAGGACCAGAAACTAAAAAAGATGATCGAGGATGCTGAATGGGATGACAATGACGAAAAATTGAAGAAAAAGCAACAGAAAAAGGTTACTAGTAGTTGTCTTATCGTTTTTTTGCTTTATTGAATTTAATATTCAACGCGTCAACTTGCATTATTGCAAGTGAACGCGAGTCATAAAGATATTAAAACAATTTCAGATAATTTGATTTAAATGTTTTCCTTATTAGAATATTCCTAACAATTAAAACACATGGGTAACAAAAACAACATTTAAGCTAACATTATTTATACCAAACTTAATGTAATTTATTTCAGGAGGAACAAGAGAAAAAACGCCTAGAACAGCTTCAAAAGAAAGCAGAGGCGAAGGCACTATTGGAGAAAGAGATGGAATCTATAAAGGGCAAAGCTATTCCGCCACCACCAAAGATAACACGGGCACAAATCACTCAAATGAAGGAAAAGACTATTAAGGCTGAACCTGAGAAACCATTGGTAATAATTAGACATTGGATTATATGTACTAACAAAATGCCAAAATATGCATGCAAATATGCGCTAAAAAAGGCCGAAATATGCACTAAAAACGACTGATATGCCTAAAATATGCACAATACAAAATCAAAAAACCTTTATTATTAAAGTGAAACTTTTATTACATCGTCTCAAACTTTTTGGTCTGTGTAGCACATGTCGCGTGACGGTCGAACCGTACGATAATTATCGTACAAATACGATAATTTTGTGCCTAAGTTTCACTTTTACCGTGGTTTCATAAAACCACACAACATTTTTTTTTATATATTTAAATCAAATTTTGTACAAAACAGTGAAATTTTCTTGAAATTAAGTATAGTTTTTGTGCCAATATACAATTAAGCATTTTTACCAAATTTTCGAGCGCAAATTTGTGACGTTTGTCACCCGCGAGCCCAGTGTTGACGTCTTAGACCTTTCCGGGCTAAATCTAGCCCTTTTTTAAAAAAATTAACCCGTGTTTTAAGTTTTTAGCCCCAAAAGGGTCATCTAGCCCTATTTTTAATAGCTCAAAATTTACTTAAAATGGAGCCCATTTTTAATTTTTTGCCATTTTACTATACCAAAATAAGGTTTATTTACTCGCTGAGCGTTCTGATTGGCTATTAGCCAAGGTTAGTCGACCAATCAAACCTCCCGCTACTTAACGAAATATGCACGATTGGGGAAAAAGGCTTAAATATGCACTAACGCCGTAATTAGAGAGTTTTATGCATTTGCATATGCAAATATGCAAATGCATATAATCCGATGTCTAGTAATAATTATTAAATTTAGTGAAGTCCCATGTCCCCAATTGGGGTAAGGGGTAGATGCATTATGCATATATCTGTTTCACTAATCGATTTTCTTTAGGGACAAGTAGGTGATCAGCCTTCTATGTCCTGCCAGACCGAGACATTTTTTTTTTTCGTCTCCACCGGGAATCGTACCCAGGACCCCTTGGTTCTATGCTCACGCGTCAACCACTGTACCAAGGAGGCGGTCAATAATTATTAAATAATCATCTGAATTTATAGCTTTATGAAAGTGTTGAAAGCAAGATAAAATATGGCTTGTGTCTTTAATGGAAAACTTATCAATACCACATCTCTTTAGAAATAATTGATTGGTTCTCTTTTTTACCTGGTTGTAGCTCATATGCTAATGCAAACAATAACATTTAAAATAGTACCTTTGTTGGCCTATCTGAAATTATCAGATAAAGTGTATACTGGATTTTTATTGATTGTTGTTATTTGACTAGACTTCTTTTCTATCCCATAATTATTAATTGAATTATAATATACCTGTGGTACCTACATGTTTGAACTATCCTATCTCTCAAGTTGGATCAAACTGCACATGGTGTGCAAATTTCATTATAATCGGTTAAGTGGTTTAGGAGTTCATTGAGGACAAACATTGTGACATGAGATTTATATAAGTATATTAAGATTGTATTCTCTTTCCATCCATTATCATAATTTTACTTTCAGCCTCCTAAAGTTGTTGTTGAGGAGCCTGTTCTTACAGAGAACTTGAACAGGATACAAATTGATGGGGAATTGGCTCAGTCTGTTGATGAAGCTATATCAATATTGAGGTATGTTTTAAAAAGTAAAAAAAAATATAAGTTCAGATATTTTACCTAAAAATCAGTCAGGAATTGCAAACAGTAGACTTTATCACAGAAGTACAAATCCTAGAATTTTATTAATTTTGATATGAAATTAAATAATATTGCATAAAAAATATGCACATAATTTCAAAATATCTCATAAGATTTATCTAATTATTAGATTTTTAATAGCATATTCATAATTTAAATTAAATGATCATACAATGTATTTACAGTGATAAGGTAGACGTAGATAAACATCCAGAAAAGAGATTGAAGGCAGCATATACAGCATTTGAGGAAATTAATCTACCCAGGCTTAAAGCGGAGAATCCCTCTCTTAGGCTATCTCAGTTGAAGCAAATGCTGAGGAAGGAATGGTTGAAATCTCCTCAAAATCCTCTCAACCAAAAGGTTTAAATGTTACCAGAATTCTCAAATGTGGAAGCTAAAGGACCTGAGTCAGTGTTGCTGAAGTAGAAAAAAAAGTGTATCTATGGTTGCAAATGTTCTTGTTTAAATTATAATACATAAATGCATGATATATTTGTCACTGCATAACTGCAGTATAAAAAATAAAAGCAGCAATGAAAAATAGAAAAAATAATTAATTGCAAATCTTAAAACATTTATTTGTACGACATTGTAAATAAAAATAAATGTTTTTAAAATCACTCCGGTTCATTATTGTATTGCAGAGGAATTCCTTTACGGCCAAGTTCGACTGTTTTTACTTCTGTTTCGCCCAATTTTTGTTCTAGACCCTTCCATGATCTGTTTTGCAGATTTTGTCCAATGCTTTCCAGTTCCCAGTTTTGTTTTTCTGCTAATTCATTACTGCCAGTTGCATTTGTGAGTTTAGTTTCCCTTATTTTCCCAGTGATCAGACTTACATCTGTACCTTCGACAACTTCATTTATGTCGCAGTAATGCTTTCTACCCGGTAATAATTGGTCGTAATCCGTTATATGTGATGTGAAATATGGGTCCCTGTTAGTGTTAAGTGCTACTTCCAACTCATATGGATAGACCAGAGGTTTGAAGAAGTCACGCGACTTGTAGAGATCGTTTTCTGGACAGGCAATCATAACATAGATGTCAATCTGTAACAATGCAATGTTTTGTTTAAAAATAAAAAGACGTGTGGCACTCAGGGACTGCCGTGGTAAAGCTATTGCATGCTATGCCTTCAACCCACACCTCCGCGCCCGTCGGAGTGGGGAGCGTGAGGTTTTTTGTTACTTAAGATTCGGTCCCCGCGCTCAAGGCCCGCGATAGAAGCTATGCAAAATAGCTTAATTAGTATACATAAGTTCCTGATTTATTACTTGATTCTGTACAAAAGTATTTTATTATATACATTTAGGGGTCATTATTGTTTAATGTAATATACCTTTGGTCTTTTAACAGTAAAATATTTGTAGTTTATGAAATTCAATGAGTTTAATGATAAGATTTAAAATTTTACCTCAGGGAAGTTAGCCAGTTTTGGTACATTAGGTTTTCCAACAGAGACAATATAGCTCTTCTTCCCATTTGCTTTACACAGTTGCTTCATTCTGGTTATAATATCTTTAGTTTCCTCTCCAGCTAGTTTGCATATCAGGATGCCAACTACATTAGCATCCTTGCACTTCTCAACTAAATGCCTCCGTCTTTTGAACCAGGCTGTCTCATTTACAATGTCAATTTGATTTGTGGTTGGGTCCAGTATGTACCACTTTTGAGCTGAGGAATAATATACAAATGAGTTATATGCAATATAAACATGATGTATTGCTTATTTGATTACCAATACTTCATTCTTATCAAGTATCATTAATTAAAACAAAATTCAATATTTTCTTTAAAAAATAAACTGTTTATATTTTGTAAATTACCATTGCCATGAAAATAAGTGGAGTATTTAGAAGTGCCATACAAATTGTAGGTAGCTCTGCAATATATGCTTTTGATCTTTTTATATTTTATTTAGAACTGTACATACCTGGTATTGAAACAGAGAAATTAAAGAATGTCTGTCCTCTGGAACCAATATAGATGCAAATGCAGTCTTTTAGTATATCACTAGAAAATTCCTCATTGTCCTTATTTTTAACAACTCTTCCAAAAAATGTATGGTTTGATTCATTTTTCATATCTATATAAGCAATGTACCCTGTTGGGTAGAGTTGGAACCAATGTTCAGCTAGTTCATCTGAAATCAAGCAATTTTATATATTTTGTTATGTAACAACAACTGGATGTAATGTTAAACTTTTTTGTATTCATACTTATCATTCTTTATAGTTAACTTGTAGACAATTTTGCACAGAATAAGATAAAAAAAGTGATATAGGGAATATGCAAAAAAGTAATATTTTTGGTGTTTTTATTTTTTCCAATACCTCCAATAACTAATAATTATTAAGCTATTGCATAGCTTCTATCGCAGGCCTTGAGCGCGGGGACCGAATCGAGAAATTCCGTAACGAAAAAATCCTCACGCTCCCCACTCCGACGGGCGCGGAGGTGTGGCTTGAAGGCATGCTATGCAATAGCTTTACCGCGGCAGTCCCCGAGTGCCACACGTCTTTTATTACCTTTCAAATGTTCAAAACCACAATCATAGAAAAGGCATATATCAGTTTGTGAAGCCAAGTTGATATCTTGTTTCAGAGTGTTTAATGTTTTGGCCTCATCCAAAGGGGTCTCATTCAGCACTAAATATACTGGAATGTTGGATTTACTGAAGCAGGTGTGTCCATAGTGTATTATGGCATCACTTTGTACATGCATAGCAGCAACAGCATCTACACAACAACTGAAAAAAACATTAGTTTAGATATATACAATAATAGCTTCCGCCCACGACTTTGTACGAGTATCCCCGTTTTTCCCCGTTCCCGCAAGAATTTCAGGGAATCCTGATCCTTAGCGGATGCCTACGTCCTAACATCTACCTGCATGCCAAATTTCAGCCCGATACGTCCAGTGGTTTAGGCTGTGCGTTGATAGATCACTATATCAGTCACCTTTGAGTTTTATATATTATATAGATGAACATTTTATTTAAATAGATGAACAATTTTCATATATCTATTTGAATAATATTACCTTGCATAAGATGTATCACCCAATATGTAAAGATCAGCAGTGGTCTCTTTCTTCAATTCCTCATAAATGCTAGCGCTTAATCCAAGTAATTCATCAGGAAATTGTAAGCACACCTGAAGAACAATTTTACATCAATATTAATCAATCCAAGTTACAATACATTTCATAAGCCTTAATAATGTTGTGTATGGATATTACCTTTGTATAATTATGCTCGTTAATCCATTTACAAGTCTCACATATGTGGAATTGTGTATTTATGTCCGTAAAATCATTATTAATGTTTGGGAGCTCTAATTCTCGCTCTATACACAATTGTGCATCGGTAGTAAAATTAGACATGATAAATACTTGCACTAATATTTAAAATTTAATTTACGTTTTATTGTACACGATTATAAACTGGATTTAAAATAAAAACATGTATTTTGAGACTGGGGACATCTCATTCAGGGGGCGTTCACTTTGTTCCACGATCTATGCAACATACCTTTGGGGGTACGAGCACAGGAAGTACGAGCAAGTGTGGTTATAAAAAAATAATATATTATTATGATACGGCAACACTAAAAAATTATAGAACTTCTGTATTACCAAATGAAAATGCCAATTCCTGATTTGGGGAGAAAGTAAGCAAAGAACAAGTATAAAATTTTCATTAAGAAATATAAACAAGTTCTAAGTGCAAATATTTATATAAGAGATAAATAAAGATACATAGTTATTACATATCAATAAATTTGCTACTGCTAATAAACTTTATTTTTGCAAATGTTAGACTTAGTGGAATAGTAAGTGGAATTCGAAGTACGAAATTGGCAACCCAAAGCTTGACAAATGGCGGATTTTTGTTTTCATTTGTTGCGTGGTGTTTTCTAGCGTTGTTGGGTGTTTTTGATAGGTTTTGGTTCTTGTTTTTGTGATAATTTGTAGTATTAACGTTGAGTTGAGTTCCGCTCCTCCGTTTACTAGCAAATATTACATTGTGCGGCATACCTAACCTAATCTGTGTGGTGATTCTTTCGTTTGAGATAGAGACTCCCAAAATGAAGGAAAATCAAAGGAAGTGTGTGAAGTGCGGACGTTCTCCTGCTAAGGACTCGCGTGTTAAGTTGTATCGTTTTCCCCGACCGTGAACAACTAACATGCTTCGGTATGTTAAACAAACTAAAACTTATTTTGTTAACTTGTATGAATATTGACATTTTGATCTGTTGAACTACATTGCTTAACTTTTTTTTCAGTTGTGAATTGTGGGCGAAATATTGTTTCCCCGATAAAAACCGCACCTCAGAATTCCTGAGAAAACTCTTCACAGAACACTATATGCTGTGTGATCAACATTTTAAACCATGCTCATTTAGGGATTATAATGCTAAAAAGCTGCTAAGATCAGCCGTACCAGAGGATGTTAAGGTAAATGTTCTGTTTTATGTTATAAGACGTGCAGATAGAGTATAGATCTGTAAATGGCGTCTAATAAGTATCCGCCACCATTTTCAGATCTATTCTTTATCTGCGCAGGTTATACTTACAATACGGCTACAACATACAAACAAGACGGCTGCTGCTATAATGTAAAGCTTCATATTACAGCACAATACTGATACATTCGGACTAAAGTCCAATGAAAGTGATATAATATTACATTACACATACGTTGTGGTGCCCAGCTATACTTTTATACTATGCTATACTATACATATAGCTTTATATTATGGCATCCTTAATTTCTTAGTGATTTACCTGAATTGTTTAAATAAGAATTTTTATTTATTTATTTACAGAGAGTTGTTCTGAATCCCGTAAGCAGGTTGTCTGACTCTGGAAATGTTGTTCTAAGCAATAAGGATGATGCTTCACCTGGTACATCAAGGTCCGTTCTTTGTGAACAAACAAATATTGTTATAAATATTGCTTCACAAAGAAGGGTTGATCCAACACCTGGTCCTTCCTTTTCTAAAGAAGAAGTTGACACAAAGCCTGGTTCATCACATTTACCCCAAGAATTTGACCCTAATGAGACAATCTCAAAACAAAGATATTATATGACAAAATGTCGGAAATTTATGCAAAAAATATGCAAATTAAGAAATACAATTACCAAATTAAAGAATGACGAGGTGCTAAAAGCTTTAGACACAGATAAATATGTACAGCTTCTATCAAAATATATTACTCCATCATTGGCACTGATTTTACAAGGAGAAATAAAAAAATTTCGGAGAAAAGAGAAAGGGCGACGTTGGACAAAGGAGCAAAAAATTACTGCCCTGAGAATATATAAAAGATCACCAACATGTTATAATCTTCTACGGAGATTAATAATACTGCCCTCACCATCATCTCTAAAAAAATTGCTGCAGCTTTTTGATTTAAAGGTGGGAATAAATAAAAAAATATTTGAAATGTTGAAAAAAGTTTCAAAAAATCTGAAACAAAAAGACAATGAATTTATTTTGTCATTTGATGAAATATCAATAAGGAAGCATTTATTATACAATAACAAAAATGATTTAATTGATGGCTACCAGGATCACGGATTACAGGGTAGATCATCTCAAGTAGCATGTTATGCTCTTGTTTTCATGTTGAGTGGTATCCGTAAACAAATTAAACAACCAGTTGCTTTTTATTTATCTGGGTCATCTGTTACTGCAGACAGACTTTCGGTCTTGATCAAAGAGGTAAATAAATTAAATGCAACTTTTATTTTTATATTCTTAAATTTTCACTGTTTTCAGAGCTAATTATCACTACATAGTATAAAACAAAGTCGCTTTCCCTGTCCCTATGTCCCTATGTCCCTATGTCCCTTTGTACGCTTAAATCTTTGAAACTACGCAACGGATTTTGATGCGGTTTTTTTTAATAGATAGAGTGATTCAAGAGGAAGGTTTATATGTATAATAAGATCCATTAAGTTGTGGAAAAGTACTGTTATTTTTGAGGTTTCTAATGTGATGTCGTAAAAATTACATTTATTCCGCTTACATTGCAAACGCAGGCTGAACCCTACGAGTTTTATCAAAATAATGTACTAAGTATTATACACATTGAAA
>CAJQZN010017648.1:0-44819 GCA_907164685.1 Colias eurytheme | reverse complement strand
AGCTGAAAAAAATTTTTGGACCACTATAAACGGGCCACCCTGTATAATGATAGACTTAGTTCTAGGTATCAGAACAACGTTTTCCGAACCGAACTGATAATAAATATATTTTTAAAGCTTTCTAATCTTCAATTAAGCTATAACACATTAACCAATATTATTTCACTTGACATCACTAGTCTTAGTTAGTTTCTCAAGTCCAAATACCAGATTTCTTAGTATTACAGTTAGCCAAACGTTTCTATCTACTGATTACGCGATCCAACAAGATACGTGATCGGTGTAAAATGAACTATTTACTGAACTTTTCAGTTCAGTTGTTGCGAACCTTTGTCTCCGTACTTACAGTGAGATAAAATGCTTGTAATTTTGTAACGTAGGGATTTCTAGTAAGTAACGTTATAGATGTTTGGTTTCAGTAACATAAAATTATTAAGACGAGAATAAATGTTTATATAATTAGTATTCTTAACTTATTTTTCTTTATTTTACATATGGGTTAAAGTAAGTGAGGTAAGTTTTTTTTTTTCAGATATATATCTAAGTGATATAAAATTTCACCTTAAATCTTACACAAACCATTTGAATACAGATACCGAACTATAAACCATTTGATAAAGCACGATGTACTCGATCGATGAACAACCAATAATAAAGGATAATATTCATGAGACAAACTGATATAATCCGTTTTTTACGTCCCTGTAAACAACAAAATATATGTAAATCTGTACACCTTATAAAATAATTTTTATATTTCACTCCTAAAATATTTACTAAAAGTGCCAGTCATAAAAGCAATATTGACAACATTTTCGTCTATATTTTCAATTTCCTCTCCCGTTTCACATTTTCCTTGAGGTTTGCAATTTTTGTAACAAAGCATGTCGGGATTTTCTGACTGCAAGTTTTCAAAAGTTAAAATATACTTGAACATTTCTCGTGATTTCGTGTTTGACAAGTTCGCTAAAATATGTTAATGGCATGGGGATCAAATATAGATTTTATGTTCAAGTGTGATATTATTTATAGAAATATTAGGCCATAAAATGTGTTTTAAATAATTCAAAATAACATGTTATTTTTTACTATCGGTGGATGTGTATAACGTTATTTATTTTCTATACTAAAGCTGAAGAGTTTGTGTGTTTCAATGCGCTAATATCAGGAACTACTGGTCCGATTTAAAAATTTCCTTCGATGTTAGATAGCCCATTTATCAAGGAAGGCTATAGGCTATATATCATCACGTTAAGACCAACAGAAGCGGAGAAATGCGGGTAAAATCGCGGGGCACAGCTAGACAAGTATATAATAGTTGCGATGTTATGTATCTTGTATAACAGATTGACTCTTACTTTATAATCTATCTTAATTTAAACTTTCATAAACAAAACTTATAAGAGAAAATCAGTAAACTAGAGTACTCCTTGTAATGACAGCCCCCAAACACCGAGCGTAATTATTAAAGTTCTGTAAACACCTCTCACCCGATATTCAAAGTCAGTTTACAAAACGTGCCCTTAAAAGACAAGACGGTTATTTGTTAAAATTAGATCCGATAGTTCTCAACCTCAAATTAATAACACCGCTCTAGATTTTGAATTATCAATGTTAACCAGAAATCCGCTTAACAAATCACCAAGATAAATTGCTCTTTGAAAACCATTGAACAGTTGGAAGTTATTTAATTTGTAGTTAATTACCAGTGAGGAATGGTTCGCAAGTTGTATGCAAATTGTTTGACCCACAACAACAGCGCAGTCCAAGTATTTCGAATGAAGGTTTGGAAGTAAAATTAATCTACAAACGAAACTTTAGTTCATAAAGAAAGTGTTTATTAATAGTGTTATAAGTTTTTATATGCAAGAATCGATTGAATAAAATTTATTCGTGTACCAAACACAATTCACAATTAACAAAATGCAAAACATTCAGATTTTACACTTAATATTATTATTTTTCATTGCATAGTCGTTGCAGTTATATAAAACAAAGATGATAGTATACAATGCAATAACTAATGAATATAATACGGTACTCGAATATATTATATTAAATACTACTTTCATACGATATGCATAATACATATTACATACCTCCATAAAAACTAAACAAAACTGACTAGCATCTGCAACAATATTAAGGTTACCTCCACAATAGAAATAGTTTTGATTAAACTCCATCTATGGGCATTCTAATGTCCCTTATCTAATTACTTACCCTTTGCCCTTTCTATTGGTTTAACTCTTTACTCTATAGAAAGTTACAATGTGGATTGGATTATCCCTTGTGATCCGGCCGAATACTGTTTAGGATTTGGAAAATTTGAACTTTACAAACAAAATATGTATAAATACAAGAGCTTTGATTACATTTACCCGTTTAACAGTGTTCCTGGAGAATTTTAAACTTGTTATATAATAAGGTATAATATGATGTGTTCGTGTATAAAAAAGTATAATATTATATGGGAATAAAATGTACCATACTGCCCACCATACACTAAAGTGCAGTAACAGCAAAATCACGATTTCGAGTAAAACGCATTTAAAGTTAAGAATTGATTTTAAAAAATCAACAGAATGATAAGCAAAAAAATTCGAATGCAGAAAGGTTGTAAAGGCATAGGTTCACACGTTAAAGCAATAAAAAAAAATATATCTTAATAACTGAATTTATTATGGCCATTTATTCTTTTTGGTGCCTATTACTGCATAGCCTTTTTTGTAAAAAATACCATTTTAAACTTAGTAAAATGCAGCAAAAAGCCCTATTACTGCGTTTGGATCAGTTATTTTGTCAAGAAACCCAACTAACATGCAGTAAGGTCAAAAAAATACTGCATTTTAGTTAGTTTTTTAAGAAAAAAGTGTTCAATTTACTAGTGCAGTAAGAAAAATAGCTAGTTCACAGTTGCAGTATTTAAAACATAACTGCACTTTAGCTAGGAATAATCATATCTGTGTCATTATGCTATCCAAACTAATCTGCAGTAATGCTGTATTTTACTGCGTGTTAGTCAGTTTATAATGATAAAAGAATGTTAAGTATTCACAACTAAAATGCGACAAGCTTTGATTTTACTGCATTTTAGTTGGGAGTTCGTGACAATAAATTGTATTTTCTTAATTTGCAGTAAAAATAGCTTGTATGGCGGTAAATTTTACTGCGTATTATTTTTTTTTTTAATTTTTTTCCAGAAATATAAAACTATCTAAAGAACTGTAAAATTATATTGCTTACTGCATTTTAGATATGAAACCTTAAAATTTAATCTGCAGTATAATTTATACTGTATTTTAGTTGGGAAATCACGCCAAATTGTTAATTTTTTTCGTTTGCAGTAAGTGAAAACTGTTAAATAAAAACCATTCTTATAGTCTTAGAAATAAGTAAGTTAATTCAATAGAAAGCTTAAGAAACCCGCTTTCAGAATCACTAATAAAACGAAAAATCACAAAAGGGCTGTTACTGCTCTTTAGTCTCTGGTGGGCAGCATATTTGTGTACGCATTGTATCATGTATGCTAATCCTTTAATTTGATTTAATAGTTCTCATTATTTTCAATACAATGCTACGAATGATGTAAAACAAATATCAATCGCGAATCGGTTAAGCAGCTTTCTATTATTTTGCGACTTAAAATTTTTTGCAAAGGGCATTTATATTAAAGAATAGGTCACTTGAGGCGAACAAGAATACTTCAAAATGGATATCTCGTCTAAGGGCCGATTTTTCAAGGCTTGGATAAAACTTATTCGTCGAATAATGTATAAAACTACCATTTAAAAAACGTATTCTAATTGCCCGTATTTGACAGTTTACGTGACATTTTAATATTATCGTGTAATACTTTATTGGACGGATAAGTTTTATCCAAGCATTGAAAAATCGGCCCTAAGACAAGTATTATTATATTATTTCTAAGCTTAAGCTGCAACAAATTGCCCCTACTTTATAATATGAAGTTTATTATTTCTACGTAAGGGATTTCTACTGTAATAAGGAAGTATACGGAGCGGTAATAATTAATCTTTGTTTTATAAAGCTGCAGCAAATGGGTTTTAGTTCTTGGTAGAAATTTATTAAACACAGATTGCGCGTATGTTTTCGTTATTTAGAACTAAAGCTGGAGCACGGTTAGCAGGAATTTTTGCTCTACATGTAACAAAGGACCGTAATACAATAAAATCAAAATTTTAACACAAGTTGTCAACCAGAGGACGTAAAACAAATACAGGTTGTATGTGAATCCGTCTTTTATAAACAAAACTAGCTGTTGCCCAGTCGATAAGATAAATTTTCATGGTACAAACTTTCATCCCCTATTTTATGGCCTTTGGGGTAGAATTGATCAAAATCCTTTCTTATCGGATGCCTACGTCCTAACATCTACCTTCATGCCCAGCCCGACCCGTTCAGTGGTTTGGGCTGTTCGTTTATAGATCACTATGTCAGTCAGTCAGTCACCTTTGAGTTATATATATTTAAAAGACGATTAGAAAATATGACTCTAATTAGCGATAACATTCGTACAATACTTATTTTCAATCCTTTTATAGATCCTTATATAGTCCTTACTCTACTTCCATCAATCCATACTAATATTATAAATGCGAAAGTAACTCTGTCTGTCTGTCTGTTACTCAATCACGCCTAAACTACTGAACCAATTTTCATGAAATTTGATATGGAGATATTTTGATACCCGAGAAAGGACATAGGCTACTTTTTATCACGAGAAAATGACGCAATCCCGGAAATCCCACGGGAAAGGGAACTATGCGCGGGCCAAGCCGCGGGCGGAAACCTAGTATAAAATAAATTCAATTCCGATATACATGCAATCGATTAAAAATTCCGTTAACCTTAAACTCCACACACTAATCAACGGAGGGAAATATTAATCATGCTATTTGATAACTATCAAATATGCTATTACCACTTACCTACACGTGCACCAAATTGGATGTTGATACTAGATTACTAGATAAATAATAGACATCCAATTTCATTCTGTAATACGATAAACGAATTATGTAATGTAGGATTAATTTTAATCACATATTGATAATTGATTAGGATTATCAATATATCTTTTTTGTTTTAAGATTGTAATTTTAAACTATTCTATAAATATTATCTAAAACAATTATAGTAAACAAGAACTTTACGCCTTCTTATTTTTTAAATAAATTCTACTACTACTTTATTATAAGTATCATATAAAACGGAGAAGGGGAAAATGGGCATATCAAATATCGTAATCCTTACAACAATCTTAATATATATATATAAATCTCGTGTCACAATGTATGTCCTCAATGGACTCCTAAACCACTTAACCGATTATAATAAAATACGCACACCATGTGCAGTTCGATCCAACTTGAGAGATAGGATAGTTTAAACATGTAGGTACCACGGGCGAAGCTGGGGCGGATCGCTAATACATAAATAAAGCGATTATTCATTCTCAAAGCTTTGGTAATCTCATACAAACTTTGGTAATCAAAGTTAAAATTTGAAGCCATGAAAAATATTATAAGCAAACAAAACCCAACAAAAAACATCGCCAAAGAATACGAATTTACGCAAATATGCACCCACCTGTTCGCTAATTACAGTTCCAATAGAAAATTGCTTCTTTTTACTCTTATCGTACGTGAACAATAGAGTATTGTGTAAATCTAAAGTATATAAAACATTTCTATTAGAACCTAACAATTGCTCCAAAGACTTTCAGTTGATTGCCTCACGTTGTGGCATGATGTTTGAAATATAGACTTACAAACGAAACAATGAAAAGTAAGTACTTTGAAATCATTTACTTTGATTAAGGAACCTAAAGAGTATGTGTGCCGAGAACACGTGTCCGAAGTAAAGGTCTTCAGCGAGATTCGTCGCCTTGGTCCATGATTATTGGTATTGTCATGACGCAACCTTGAAAATTTACTCTCAACCCCCTAAAGAAGTATCAATTCAAATATTCTTTAACATTACGTTATGACGTAATATCAGAAGGCTAATGAAGCATAAAAAAAAGTCTAGATTATTTATAGACCTAGTTATTCTACGTGATAAAACAATATATGGTTTTGACGTTCGATCAAGTACGAAATAAGTTATTTTTTAGACGCGATCAGCGAATTTTTGGAGAAAAGCTTACGCGTGACGTCATTCGCATAGTTATATGAGACTGTGCGGTAGACAAGGTAAAAAATATTCCAAGAATTTGTTCATTTTGTTTTATGGTATTGTTCCATGAAACACGAAAAATTGTGATTTTGTCTTCAATTTTATTAACTTTAGAAATATTTATA
Organism: Colias eurytheme; assembly: GCA_907164685.1. Taxonomy (NCBI): domain Eukaryota; kingdom Metazoa; phylum Arthropoda; class Insecta; order Lepidoptera; family Pieridae; genus Colias; species Colias eurytheme. The sequence goes on along the minus strand of CAJQZN010017648.1, from coordinate 38,493 downwards.
AAGTAATGGTTTGAATTAGGTACATAATTTTATAAAGAATATCGTTTGATCATCTCCAGTTTAAAATTTAACTGAAATCACGTCATAAGCTTGTTGTTTTGACGAAGTAATTTTGCCTCTTGTTACATTTTATATCACAAAATTATCGTTATTGAAAGAATTAAAAAAGCAGTTTCATCATTCAGAAAAATATAATATTGTTAGGGTAATATAATAATATATAAAAAGAATAGAAATACACAACACGATAAAAGTATTTTGTTAAAGGTAAGTATCAAAACTTCTCATCATTCATACCAGAACAACTTAAAAGAAACAGTTGTAAAACAATAATATCGTTTCAGCGTTACTCATCGCTGTCCTGCCATTAATCTTGTCAGCGGATTGCTACAAGAATAAATTCCTGTCACAAAACTTGGATTCGGAACCTTCTCTATCAATTCTTTACGCGCGTGACAAGAGAAGTGACTTGGTAACAAATGAATGCCTCATGGAAATGTACCCTAAGAGCCTGTATAAATACCCCTTGCATATAGACCGGAATGATATCCCCTGCATAATACATTGTGTCTTGAAGAAGTTTGGTATCATGTCTAACGATGGTGTAATCAATATTCATAATTACTATAGAAGGGTTCAAGCCATACATAGGTATGACCCGAGAGTACTGATTTCTGATGTAGGGGAAACTTGTGCACAGAATATAAATGGCATGAATTTGGATCATGACGTGTGTAAAAAGGCTAAAGTGTTCAATGATTGCACGCAGTTGTATGTTATATCTTTTAAGGATATTGATGACTGATTTATTTTAGTATTTATTATGTGTTTATATTTCATAATTATGTATATTTTAAGTATACTTTTATTTTTACCTTGTTTGAGTGAAGCAAACAAAGTTAATGTTAATATTGAGAAATTATGTAAATAAAACTGTTATTACGTATAATTATTGACTCTACGTATAAATTCAGAAGTTTAAAATAATGTTACCTTGTGCAAATAATGTATGAATGTATACAATATGTATTGTTTTGTTGTACTTTCTGTTATTAATGTAATATTTCATATTTTTATACGAATAAAACCTTGTTTATAAATACAATGTTTGTTTTTATTGTAAAATGTTTCCTTTTTAGTTTACACACAATAAAAGTATTTATCGAGAGTATGTTTGAAAGTGAGGAAGTTTTGACTTGAAAAGAGTTACGAAAGTTTTAATAGTTGATAATTTTAAACAGAATTTATAAGTACACAATATTCTCTCCGATCTTAAACTTTATCTTATAAATGCGATATCCTGATTACATTATAAATACGAAAGTTTGTAAGAATGTATGGATGTTAGTTGGTCTTTTTCACAAAAGCAGCTTATCAGATCTGTATGAAATTTGGTAAAACGATAAATTATAGACTGGACATTATAGGTAGCACATAAGTATTTTTTACCCAGTTACCACGCAAATGACGCCACGTGTACCAGCCACTATTTCCTTAAATTCAAGAAAAAAACAAAAATGTCTACAAAATACACACCATTATTTATATATTATGTACTATTCAACATAAATCAATTCCACTTAAGTATTTGAATAATAAAATGTCCCCACATTATCCTCAATTTTATCCTTATAAAACTTTTGCAAATATAATATTAAGTAGGATTTCAGAAGAATATTCAGAGGGATGGTAAAATTCGCAATGTATTTGAAATATTGGTCAAAAGAGACTACGAAATTAAATTTATTTCAATTCAAGTAACAAAAGTTTACTCATATAATGTTCAAAACGTAAATAAATTAAATAAGTAATTATGTAATAAATTTGCTTTATCTGAAATCTCTTTATAATAATTCTCTTTCTGAACACATCTTGATAAGGCTATAAAGCTAAAAATTAACGTTTTACATTCCTATTTTACATTTTATATTCATACTTAATACTTAAAACGCTAAATTACCTGATTTTTTTACTTTTATGGAAAGGTTCTATGTTTTTTTGTATAATTTTTATATCATGACGTATATTGTATGTACACTAACTTTCCGCCCGCGACTTCGCCCGCTTTATCTAAAACCTAATAAATTATATACTAGCCCTTCCTATTGAATTATTCTATCTATAAATAAACTGCATCAAAATCCGTTCGGTAGGTCTAAGCATACATACAGATGTTAGGACAGAAGCGACTTTGCTTCATACTATGTTTTTATTTTTTACTTAAGATAGGGAAGCGCTTGACCGCAATCTCGCCTGATGGAAAGCTAGGATGCGGTCTAAGATGGTACGCGCTTCCCTAGTAGGTACCGGTTCACTCTTCTCTTGAAGACCCCAATATTGTATTATGTATTGATAACATCAAAATTCTTTTTCAGTGTTGTTCTACATAATACTGCTAATGTTCACCCAAGTATATGCACGCATGTCAGTCATGTATGCGCATGATAAGACGTCTGACCTGATCGCAGAGCAGTGCCTCAATGAAATGTACCCTAAGGGGAAGAAGATAGACCTTCAAGAGTCCGATGAGTCCTGTATTATATACTGCGTGCTGAAGAAATTTGGTATTATGAATGCTAGTGGACAAATTAATTTGGATGTGTATCGGTATGTGTTTAAATCTTTTAAGATACGTAGGTGTTCTGAAAGAGGAATATTCATTGTGCGAAAATTGGATTAAAATACTTATATCTTTTTAAAAAATGCGTGTCTTAAGATAAGTTTACACCATTCTTATGGTTGCATTAATTTTCTTCTTAGCATTTTCTTCTGTCGCAAAAACTATGATATTTCACCTATTAAAATGGTAAGTGAAGTAACTACTGACATTCTCATATATTGAAAAATATGTGCTCAATGTCAGAACTTTTGACTTCCATAAAAAATAGTCGGTACAATCCCAGACGACCACTTTATTTACACATTGTCTAAATCTCTACTCTTATCGGTGAAAGAAAATTAAACCCCAGATTTCTATATACTCAGTCTGCAATGATAACAAATATGACCTTTTAAAATTATGTTTTGACGTGACAACGTCTTATAATTCGATAGAACCGGCTGCACGCACGAAAAAACTCATGCGGCGTTACCTCGCTCTGAGGCGTTCCATGTAAGGCTTGAAGTGCAAGCGAGAGCGCGGAACGAGCGACAAAGAAGCACAATCGGACGTTGTCACGTTCAACTATCGTCAGTAAACCGACTTTACAGACAACCAATTTTTTATTATTTTCAGAAAACGTGTGCAACTAGCCCACCAGCTAGACAACAGAACGATAATGAATGACAACGGAGCCTCCTGCGTCGAAAGCGCTGAAGCGACACAACACAAACAGGACGTGTGCAAGAAAGCGAAGGTTTTTAATGATTGCACACATCTATATCGGATTTTGTTCTAATAAATGTGAACTTAAATTCGTGTTTTATTATGCAAATGTCATAGTGGAGTTGTAGGTTTTAGGTAGAGTTATTTTGGCGACGTGACTATCTGCATAACATTTTATTTTGTTTTCATAAATTCTCAATATACATCACCCCGAATCATTGAATCGTAAGTGCCCTAAACAATGCACTTGCATCTTGCACCTTGTTCGAAAGAAATAGGAGTCAATTCAGAGTCATACACAATCGAAAACAATTCGTGCGATAGGTGACTAGTATTATTATTGTTTCAGACTCAAACTCAAATATTTATTTATTCAATTAGGCTTCTTATAAAAGCACTTTGAATCGTCATAACATTTTTTAACATTTACCATCGATTTCTACATTCAAATAGCACCAAGTGAGCATTTACGCATCTACTAATAAGTAGTATATTTAGATTATTTCTGTTTGTTTTGTTTTCAATAATAAGTGAATACAGTATACCTACAGTATATCTACGCCCGCTTAATTTGAAACATTGTTTTCAGCTTTACGCAGAACGTGGTACCTATTTATATAAATATCAACTCACCCTTTTTGCAACAAAAATAGTAATTAATCAAGACTTCACAGAACTTTGAGAATCAAAAGAATATCGCATAATATAGAAGAACTAAAAATGTAAGCCCAGCCTCCAGAGGGCAATATTAAAGATTTATTTATAGGACGTTCCATTCCAGTAGGTTTCGTTTTACAGCAATTACGTCCTTTGAAACCGTACACACTAACGAGAACATTTCTCGTCCTTCTAGAAACTTCTTTCTTGACTCCTTTTAAAGCGTTTATTACGTATTCCGATGGGTAATAGTACAGTATAAATTCGTTATTTAAACTATAGTGTTATTTAATAGTTATAGTATGATAATTCTTGATATGTAATTCTTGTTTTGTCAATGTTTAGGTTTTATTTATTTAATGTATCATGTTACAAAATACAATACAACGTGGAAAGGGTGTGAATATTTCTGTATAAGAAATTAGAGGGTGCCTGTTACATTTTACAGTAAATAACATGATTTATAAGTAGTCCGGATGACGACACTGTGCCTGAAATCAAATAACGATACACATAAGTACTAACAATATCATAATTGGAGATTGAAATATATAGCAGCTTTAGGCAATACAAAACTATCAACAAAATGATTGCCTCATAAGTACCTATTAATAAACATATTTCAAAATCCCTATCTTTGTACTTTATGACATAACCTCTAAGCGAAAAACTTATATTTAAAATTCTCTAAAAGTGCACCGAAGTAAAAATTATAATATTTTAACCGAGCAGCAAAAGTTGGACAAAGAAGTCATGGCTTGTAGCAAGAAAGTAATCTTTCCGGCTCAGTTACTGCAAGTTCCGAAGTACTTATGGAGCTCTGAAAGGAATAACATAGTAAAATCGATTCACACCTTCCGATTTATAAATGTATATCTTCACTTATAATATTATAAGGCTGAAGAGTTTGATTGTTTGTTTGAACGCGCTAAAATCAGGAACTAATAGTCCGATTTGAAATATTCTTTTAGTGTTAGATAGCCCATTAATCGAGGATGACGGCTATATTATATCATTACGCTAAGACTAACAGGAGCGGAGCCACGCGGGTGAAACCGCGGAGCGCAGCTAGTCTTGGATATAATATACGTTTAGAATCATATTACTTACTTTAAGAAATGTTGTAGCTATTTGGTATATTTATTTGTTTAAAAGTTTAAAATTTAATGTTAACGTATTAGGTAGGGGCAAGTATCTCGCCTCGCGGCGGTGCTGAAAAAAAAAACTCCAAAAAAACGTAAAAACGTATATAAACGTATTATTAATATTATCTTTAAAAATGGTTTATTTTAACAAACAAGAAGGTATCTTACTACTTTATTTTATTCAAAGTCCTTATCAAAAATGCTCAATAAGCTCTTCTCAAAAATACTTCACTAATCTTAACCCACTTTGCTTAATTAAGTTTTATAATTACAGAGAAAAAATAAAAATATGAAGCCTTCCGATTTTTAACGCCAACCATCCATTCAGTTTCAGAAACATGGCAGACATCCAAGTAATTTCAATTTCAGTTCATTAAAAATTTGAGTGCAATTTATCATTATTCATTCCATGTCAAGTATCTAACAGACAATTTTTATTTTGTTTAAAATTGCTCGTCGTTTACATAGGTAATAAAATAGAACATATTATGAGAGAATTTAATTAAAATTATTTTTACATGTATACGTAAATGAACTGACTGCAAAACAAGATAATTTTTACAATACACTTCGGAATAAAGAATAACAAGCATGCTTCTTTTACCTCTGCTCTCTAAAAAATACATGTTAGAATAAAAAATAAATATGTAGTAAAATATGCGTGCAATATATCCTATATATAGAACAAGAAAGTAATTCATCCTACCACGCCCCCTCTGAATACTGATAACCCAAAAATGTCCAATAATAATCTGCAAACATTGGCGATTCTCAGATTAAGATAAAACAAGGGAACAACAGCTCGATATCAAATCTAAATACTAGAGCATCTATTCTCTCAACTCAACAAAAATGTTCTAGAATTGTATTTCAGTTAGAACAAACATTTGCTGTACAGAAAACAATGAAACAACAAAGAGAAGTAAAAGTTTGTTCTCAAATTGCTTGTAAACAAATATAGAAGTATGTTGATACTTTTAAAAACAACACCGATTTGTGCACATACACGAGTAATTTTAATTTGAATGCTTATAAAGTTACCGTAGTGTATGGAGTTGATTTCACGCTTAATTCTATATCGTATTTTCTGAGGAGATTGAACAATGTTATTGAATCAATCATATTCAATATACTCATTAAACTTTCAAGATTTCGTAAACTAATTCGATATCTGTTACACTTCATAAACTATTTTGATATTATTTCAGTGTAGATACATGAATTATAATTATACATATTTAAAAGCAGCAAATTACAGATGATTAGTAAACAGATTTGAATTATTAATGTGTAAATGACACGAATGTGAATTACTCGTGAATATCATATTTTAATTAATAGATTATCTAACGAAAATAAATAATGAAGCATTCAGCAACATACAATATTACACTACCTATATTATATTAATAAGGTACAAAACGTTTTACGTTGTAAGCAATCGATTATTTTTGCATCTAACAAACTTGCTGTCATACAAAATGCTCGTTCTTGCTCACGCAGTCAACCACCATCTTCCTAAACTGTTATCATAACGAACATTGCACACAATTTTTATCTTCAAACTTCTGCTTGAAAACTCAGAGGTAATAGTCGAGATTTCTTGAAACTTTGCGAGCTCTTTGACAACTCGCTTTGAATCCTTTCAAGCGTTAGTATAAATAAAGTTTCCTCCTAATCACCTACGTATCGCTACTTTGAATAAGGGTTTTCATTCGTTAGTCTGTTTTATAAAGATGTTGTTTTATTATATTTCTCTTAGACTTTAAAATGGTCAGTTTAGTCTACATTATGCAGTGTAAAAGAAGTTTTCAATACTAAAGACTATAAGGTACCTAACTATTTGGTTTTAACTAACACATTTAATATTATGTATGTGGAATACATGCAAGCCTTACATTTGAGAAATTTATGGATAAAAACAACCAGCATGATATATAACTAATATTATATTACATCAAATGCATTTTTTTATTGGTAGTCTTAATCGCATTCAAAGAAAACATGCTTAAATTATAACATAAATGAATAGTGAATGTAGAATTAACATAAATTACCCTAATCTTTAGAATACACGCATTATAATAACGTAATTACATCATAAATCAATGTCTACACAATTTAACTGCAGATAGTTTGAATTGAATCTAACTGCAACTTCTAGTTTGACCTTAGCGAATGAGCTTTGGGAGACAACTAGATCCATATATGTACATGGTTTCATTGAATATGCATGAGGATTAAATTTCAGCTTTTGTAGAGTTGTGGCTTTTGGGAATTTTGCTCAAGAGCATTGAAATATACTCGTAGTTGCTGTATTGTGATGGTTTTACAAAAATAAATTTCTAGTGACGTTACAATGGAGAGCAACTTGTATTTTTTAGTAAATAGTTTTAACATACATTTAGAAATATTTAACAGCGCAAAATGTTATATGATTGCTCAATAAATATATAAATTTTAATAAATTTGATTTGAGATTTGTATGTCGATTTTTCAAAACGTCCAAATTAAAAAATCGACAATATAATCCACTTTATAAATTCGAAATCAAAGATGAAATGTAACTTAAAATTACATCTATTTTAAGCCTTGTTAAATATGATTAATGAATATGAGAAAATAAAAGAAGCATTACTTCAAAACCTTTAATTACCGCTCAATAGTTGCGATATAATGAACATAGCAATCTTCTGTATCCAGCACCAAATGGAACAGCCTTTCTTCTGCGGTTCTTCCTCTTCTTCTTCAGCCACCGTCGTCGCTGCTGTCGTCTCTTCTTGGCAGAAGGAATATGACGTCATCAGTGTTGCCACAAGCAAAAAGAGCGCCAGTTTAAATGTCAAAGATGTCATTTTAAATTAGGAACTGTTATAAATTTGAATGTTTTGGGAACTTTAAAGTTATAATTTGGATGTTATATAATTCAGAGTAATAAATAAATATGAAAGGGTTTTGCTCGGAACAGAGTATGATACAAAATGAACAGATTCAATAATAATTGAGATATAATCTGCCTGGCTGAATGTGTCCGCAATTTAATTCCCATTGTACAGTATGCATAATCGTTTGGAAGAGCAATTTCGGGGTTATGATATAAAATGACATATAGATTTAATCTATTCGATTGCACAATGATAATAAATTAGCGTGCTCCCATATTTTTGTTTCATGGACTAGTAAACATTCCTTGCTTCGAATGAATTATTTTAAAAAGTAAATTTTATACGAGTTTATCTTCCACGCGTATTTGGTAGGTAATAAGTAATTTCTATGAATTATCCTCAATATCCTTATTCATCAATTCATCAACTATCATGTTTATAAATTAACTAGCTGCGCTTCGCGATTTCTCCCGCGTTGTTCCGCTCTTGTTGGTCTTAGCGTAATGATATGTAGCCTTCCCCGATAAATGGGCTATCTAACACCGAAATAATTATTCAAATCGGACCAGTAGTTCCAGAGATTAGCGCGTTCAAACAAACAAACTCTTCAGCTTTATAAAATTAAGTAAAGATAGTAGGTATTCATAATAGTCAATTAATGCTAGAAACAAATTACTGATTTTTTTATTCATTCACTAGGTAAATGTGGACAGAAAAGAAATAACAAAACCAACGCTTAAGATTTGTTACTAGTTGTTCCAGTTCCCTTGTGATCTCCTTTCGTTAGTTAGTGTCAAGTTACGCTGCGGTGTTTTTTAGATAAAATGGCTTTTTATCATCGTAAAAGAAATGGTTGTAAGATGATTTATTGTTTGATACAGTTTTATTTTTTTTTGTGATGTAAATAATAGTAATGGTTTTATTTTTAATCAAAACAACCTAGTTGTATTACATATTATTCTGATTGCGAAACAAGATATACAGTTATACAATGATTTTGATACATAATTTTTCACATAGAATATGAAATTTAGTTTATAACTACCTACATATCGTGTAACTTTTGCCCAATCCCTTCCCTACTAATATTATGAATACCAAAGTAACTCTGTCTGTCTGTCTGTTACGCTTTCCCGCTTAAACCTCTCAACCGATTTTGATGAAATTTGGCACAGACAATCTTTAGACCCTGAGAAAGAATATATTTTATCAAAACACCACGCGGTCTAAGCCGCAGGCGGAAGCTAGTCTTCTAGAAACGTATCTTATAAAATCGTACGAGCGTGAACCGATAATATAATAACGATAGCGTAAATATGCTTTAAAATGTCTTCCATATTCCTATCCATTTTGTAGGAAAAGCAACTATTACACCAGTTTTTAAGACGAGTCTGCTATAAATATTCAATTTCTATTTTACTTCTTCTTATATCCAAGTAGATAATGAGAAAATTTTGCCTTTTAACGATTGACCGCATGTATTTCTGAATTATATGAGATTCAAAATTAAATTAGTGTCACACAGTAAGTACTACTTGTAATTGGTATTGACTCAAGCATCGTTTTACCTACATCTAATACAGCACAAGCCAATCCAGACATATAAGTAGATACTTCATTTCAGCACTATTTAGATACAAAATGTCACCTGACCCAAATAATATAAATGTTGAATATTAATACCCTAATATTCAAATGCTCTACATTAAGTCCCTGTTAAGTCTCATGATGTCTGTCGTTTAATTTAAGTAACCTCTATTTGAGGTAAGACGATAAATTCGTATTTATCAAATAACAAGGTGACAAATATACAAATAACTGTATATTTACAAAATTATTTACAACTAGGTTTCCGCCCGCGCGCTTCGCCCGCGCAGTCAAAGAAAAACCCGCATAGTTCCCGTTTCCGTGGGATTTCCGGGATTGCGTCATTTTCCCGGGATAAAAAGTAGCCTATGTCCTTTCTCGGGTATCAAAATATCTCCATACCAAATTTCATGAAAATTGGTTCAGTAGTTTAGGCGTGATTGAGTAACAGACAGACAGACAGAGTTACTTTCGAATTTATAATATTAGTATGGATTCCGTGGCTTTGAATAATATGAAAAGATATGAAGGTTGCCATCTGCAAGATGGCAACTTGGATATTTTAATAACTCTACCTACCGAGGTTTATTGTGATAGAAACAATTACTACATTTTTTAACTTACATAAACTTTGTTCCTAAGTTATCTATATTATAAGTTGGTCTACATTAAATTATCTTCAATATGCTTCTCTAAATATTCTTATATCTATACCACGAAGCCTCAAAACAAACAGAAATTTTCATCGTCTACAAAATAACAAATGAATCGTCACGTACTTCGCCTATTATGAGCACCAAAAAAACGTCTACATTAGTGATAATAAATCCGTTTTATCCGCCGTCTGTATGACCCGACACGTACCGGCAAAGTACGTTTTGCGGTAGTGCATAGTTCTTCGTTCCCATTATATTTCGACGACTCTTTTTTGCCTACTTTTGCTTTTACCGCAAGGTATTTCTTATTTACGCAACATTTTGCTACTGCTTTATTTTTTCTATTATATAGTATTGTCGTTTGATTTGATGCAAGAATTATATATTTAGAAATAAAAGACTTTTTAAAGCAATATAATCAACATAATATATTAACACTAGAGCGCACGCGCGGGGGACATAGGTCACCCAGTGCTATATATTGCTAAATATTTTTTTAAACAATCGTGCTTGAGTGTTGTTGTCTCAGGTATTCCCCGACTACCAATCACCGGACATTTTAGCAGCGTATCAGCTTCCTTGGTGCAACGAAGTGTATTCTGCGAAAATATAAAAGTACATGGGTGACGCATGTCCCCCGCGCGAGCGTTCTAGGAAGTTTTTGAAATCATACAATTACGAGTGAAAATCAAGTATACCGCTTTTATTTTTTACTGCTCTTATGATCAATTTATACTTTTAAGAAATTATTAATATATGGGTAACTAAAATCGAAATAAAATACTCATATTCGAGAGATATTATAAATGCGAAAGTAACTCTGTCTGTCTGTCTGTTACTCAATCACGCCTAAATTACTGAACCAATTTTTATGAAATTTGGTATGGAGATATTTTGATACCCGAGGAAGGACATAGGCTACTTTTTATCCCGGGAAAATGACGCAATCCCGGAAATCCCACGGGAGCGGGAACTATGCGGGTTTTCTTTGACTGCGCGAGCGAAGCCGCGGGCGGAAACCTAGTTGAAAATAAAATTTTATTGGATAAGAACAACTAATTCTTAAACTTTATAATTAGATGATTATTTTTACCAAATTTGTAGTTTCCAAAGTAAAAAAAACTGATTGATCACAATAAGTAATAAATTAGTTACTTTTCACAGAGGTCTATGTTTAGCTCATAATTTAAGTAAAATGAGAAAATATTGATATTTTTTTTGTTTCATCACTTAAAAATAAAGTTGATTCATAAATAAGTACTTCGTTTACTTTTTTAACTACGATTTTTATGAAAAAAAACGTGCGTCGTATTTGGGTGACATATGTGACCCACGCGTGCACTCAAGGAAAATTTTAGGCGCGAGCGCTCTAGTGTTAATATCTCGGAGTTTCGAAGACTTTACAGCGAGTGTGGTCACGGGTAGACAGACTCAGCAACATAATGAATAAATCGCGTTTAAAAGTCTTTAGTTTCTTCTGCTATATATTTAATATTTGAATAAGTAAATTCAGGATGGGTTACCATAATATCTTAATAGAGTATTAATCCCAGTGTGCAAAAATGATAGAGCCAAAATATACCCTAGCGCCATCACTGTCACACACTGGAAATAAAACTGCTTGAAGATAATATGGTAACCCTCCAGTTTGTTTAATGCACATTGTCATGGGCGATAACCATCACCTACCAAGTCGATCGCCTTCTTCATAGCCGGGGCTGCAATATAACAAAAAAAACATTGAACTAAATAAAATACCCCTTCTGACCTCTGGTTAAATGAATCATTTATTAACGTCGCTTGACTCGAATTACTAAGGAGCTTGTGAAACACTCTTAGATAACGATAGTGCAACTACTAAATAATTTATAGAATTGTTTTATAGATGGCATTTGATTAACAAATTGATGCTGCATCTAGATAAATTCTATTAAAATACTAGGCTAAGTAATTTACTTATGCCTGGATTTGCATTTGAATTTGGCAATTATACTGCACTATGCCTCAAAATCATAGAGAGAGTTATCGCATTTGTTTTTTTTTTTTCTCTATAAGGATTTACAACTGCAACAAGTAACGATAACATGACAATTTAGCCAATTTTATGGAAATGTATACAGTATATGGGTGGTTTATATTTTATATTTTCCTTAAAAACAATAGAAAAACAATATAGATCGCGGAACTAAGCATAGTTCCGCGATCTATATTAGAAGATCATCATCATATAATGAATATTAGAAGATCATCTTGGTCTGAGCTAAGTATAATTCATCTAAGTGCATTATGAATATTTCAAACGTTTTACAGTCCGCTGTTAAAAGGCGTATCTTAATGCATTCTTGGAAGTACTAAAAATATGTCGTAAAATGCCAGGGCGGGTTAATTTATCAAAGCGTGGACACTGATGGAGTGCATTTTCGAGCAAATGGCTGCTTCTATTGTGTCGTTAAAAATGCAATACATTAGAACCTTCTGGAACAAATAACGTGAACTTTATGATACAGTACTTCGCGTGGTGCTCCGATAAATGGCCAATGTTCAGAACAATTGGCCAGTATCTCTGTGATAAATTACGTGAAGACCCACCCAGTCATTTTTGCGAAATATCCCTCCATCCATTATCTATACATTTTGTCAAACTTCTACCTATGTGATGGTTGAATAAAATTAGAAAAGAGGATCTTTAATATTTACTTCATATTTTATATTTTATCTAATTCATACACATACCCATCAAAAAGGGATGGATTCGTGCAACATGTCTACCTTTATGCCAATAGAAAAAATTATCTACTAATCTAATATGACCTTATTATTTCCTTAAAACCAAATTTTATGCATTCAGGGTCTATTTTTAAAGTGAATTTTTACCTTTTTTTTCGCCATACAAACCTTTATAACTAACCAATTACCGCTTTTTCATGAATAGGCGACAACTTTGTCTCAATAGCTATTCGGTAGTTAACAAAAATTTCAAAAACTATTCGATATTCACAGGAACAGTTTTAAAACGTTGCCGCTTTAATGAAAATTGTTACTGCATTTTCTAGATGCATAATGAGCGTCAACGTACTTCATTCATTAAGGCCGTAAACTTTTTATGAACGAACTTTTTTAAAAAATGCCCGAAGTTTGTAATTGATTTTGTAATTAAAATTCCTACTTTAGGGAGCTGAAATTAACGGATTAACAATTTTACACTTCGTATAAATGGGTACAGCCGGTCGTTCACTCGAAAACTTTTATTTTTTGTTTCAGGTTGAATTTTTATGAAATTGGGTCTTGAATTCATAGAACTTGGTGCTATAATGAAATTTTTAATATAACACGATTACAAAGTCAATATTTACAGGTAATTATTTGATTTTCGTGATGGTATTTATTTAAATTTCAAGTAAGATATAAATATAAGATTTCAAAAATTCATAAAGATAATCGCTTAATTAAATCATTAATGTTATTTCCGTCTCTAAATTTAGCAAAAGACGCGGTTTGCATAATTACTCATCATTTATCACAATCTCAAGTGTCAAATGATAGATTATGATTAGATTATCTGTATCAAGACTACTTAAAAGGAACCCGTTCGAGCCCCAACCTATTTGCAAAACATCCAATACTAAAAATTCAACATAAAAATGAAACAGAAACTTAAATATTACTAGAATAATTTTTAAGGTCTTTTCCTTCATTTATTTACTCTCGAATCTAAAACGGCAAATTCCATATGAGCAAACGCCTCAACAATATAAGCTGTTAATTTAATTGTCACGCGATAAACAAATAACGATTCCCGTAATGAAAATTCCACCGCAACATAAAATGTAATGGAAAAACAACAAAAGAAATTATATTTACACGAGAACGCGGGATGATTCGCTTTAATTATTCCCGAGGACTTTAAGTGGAAATGGTGTCGGATATTGCCGTCAATTCTTTTACAATATCTTTTATACCAACATTTTTTATATATATACATATATCTCTGTAGGTATACATTGAAGAATAAATAAATACAATGCCTTTGTTTTTTTTAAGTAAATCTTTTTTAGGCGCGTTGAGAGTACAATTTTAAGCTCGTGTCATAGAGTCAAGATTCAAAAATATTAAAATCGTCACCGTCATAGAGTAAGGTGACGATTTTAATATCTTTGAATCTTGCCAAAGAAGTTTCACTTCTGACACGTAGGTATGCTTGGCATTCTCGCTCTTTTGAATTTCAATAATAAACGGAGGTATTTATTATAACTTTGCATTATTGTTTGCGGGTCAGCGCGCTAACATAACAGCGAGCAAATTGATTAATAAATCGTTTTTTGACGTGACAACGTCTTATAATTCGATAGAGCCAGCTGCACGCACGAAAAAACATGACTCATGCGGCGTTACCTCGCTCTGAGGCGTTCCATGTAGGCTTGAAGTGCAAGCGAGAGCGCGGGACGAGCGACAAAGAAGCACAATCGGACGTTGTCACGTTCAACTATCGTCAGTAAACCGACTTTACAGACAACCAATTTTTTTTGTCTTTGATTTTCTCTACAATCTATAGCAATCCACGGACCGGGTGCCGTGTTACAATATGAATCAACACAACAATCACTATCTTTGAAAAACATAAACAGGTGTGTTGCGTATTGTTATAAGAAATTGCCACTTTGTGGCACAATAAATAAATCTACATATTTATTTTTTTAAGAGAAAATTTTTGTATGTAAGTATTTTTATAAAGAATTTTATCAAAAAGTACGGGACGGATTTGGATGACACTTTACAGTAATAAAGGTCATATATATAATAGAGGTATAGAAATTGTACTTGATTATTCCCGCGGGTTCATCCGCAGGTTCACCGTGCGGCATTATAATATGTGCATAGAGAATAGAGATATCTATTCTATCGATAAGTAGCTTATCACTTCGCTAATATCTTATGCACTAATAACCCTAGAGATAAGTGGTTGAACACAATGTCTCATTAGATTGTAGCTTCATAACTCATTAGATACAAACATAAATAGATGTTCTACTTAATTCTCAACTTTATGGTGACCATATTATTTCTTATCGGAGATAATATGCTAGAATAGAAAATTATTGCAATTTAGAGCCTTACTGACATGTTAATAACCAAAACAGCATTTAAATTTTAAATCGTAATCGAACCGTAGCAAAAAGTAGCTTAATATACATTTCTCTGGCATACCTATAACCTAACTATCATATAAAATAGCTTCATTATGAAAGAAAAGACAAGCAAACGAACACACTTTCACATTTATTATTAAGGATATAGTTAAAAACCCTCATTTAATAATTACCATACCTACTTTTCCAATTTCCTGCAACATTCCTCTGACAGGGTGAAACATTAAAATTGGGGGCATACCAACTCAGATTGCAACGTGCCGATGTCAAGCCGGTGAATCTACCTTGCCATGAAATTTAAATAGCTTTCAAGCATTTAAACGATGTTTAGATCTTATTATATATAAAGATAAAACCGTTCTTGATGATAATATTATATTAGTCTTTAAGTATAAATGTATATTTAAAGGAGTATGTTATCTATACTGCAAAAATTTCCCAAATGTACAAACGATCTCTTAACACTTCTAACAAGCTTCTAACACATCCTTACGTAATTTTTAGAATTAAACAATATTTATATATACATTGTACAAATTCAATGTACACACGATTACCTTTTACCTACCACTCCTAAAATGTCATTACGTAAGCTTGACTAGAGTTGGATTGAGATGGCTTTGAGCCATAAGGCCGCCATTTGTACCACTTTAGGTATAGTTTTTGTTTTACTTTATTTTAAAATACCAATATACAACAAAGAGTAAATAACTAAATAAGCGTTAGAATTAGAACTGTTGTACATTCGAAACCAATACTAAACTCATAACTTCCATCTGTCGAACAGCAAAACAAAAAAACCAATATCATCTGGTGAAAATAAAAAAATAACAATACGAATTGTTGTTCGTACAATCGCGTGTTACTTTTTATAAGCGGTTTTTGTAACAAGAAATGCATTAGTGTCGATAGCACCTGGTTAAACGTAAGTGGAATTTTTTAATTTATCCGTTTTATAAAGAACAGAATGAATAAGCTAAGGAAATAAACAAAGGGAATAACAATCGTGATATCCTTTTTATTATAAATACTCTAGGTTTAGTCTTTGTTTCTTTAAATATACATTTTTTATGCACACTACATTGAAAATCATAGTAACTTTAATGTAAATAATAATAATATAACTAAAATATGCATTCGTGTACAAATTATGATTATGTACAATGTATGACGTCTTCACGTAAGATGTTTTTAAAAGTCTTAAGTAAAAATAAAACCATCACGTTTCCATTATAGATACCAATTTCTCATGTTCTTAAAAATGTAAGCATTTCAAACTAATAAGTTAACACATAATTTCTCCAACCAACTGTCCTTTTATCGAAGAAATATTTAAATATTGAACGAACCTCGTTAATTAACTGTAAGCAATCACCCTTTTAATATTTTTCAGTGAAATACTTTTCTATTTACCCTCCCACAGAGTATTTCTTATTCAATTAGTGTCGCTAAATAGATTATAAAACAAAACACGTTCCTTTTTTACTTTATTATGCGGCATCTAAAAGTTATTAGCGAAAGGTTTAGCATACCGTAATTAAATTCAGCTTAAAGGAAAAACACCATTATGTTTTAGGGAAACAATGTTAATGTTGTATGTTCAATATCCTTAACATGTTGACAATATTAAACATAAATAATTGGCAGTATCACAGGCCTCATAAATATGAAAAAAGGTTTCGTCCGTCAATGAATTAATATTTCAGCATCATACGAATGCTGAAAAAGCCTGATTATTTATTTAAATTTTATGGCTCTATATATAACAGTTTTATGTGATAAATAATTTCCTTTTATTACCAAAGAATTTATAGCATAAATAAGTAAGTTGCAGATTGATAAAACGCTTCTTTTCGCTTCAATATTCAAATACTGCGTCTATTATTTACAGAAAATCATGTTAAAGTACGTATTTATCTGCTTCGTTGGATACGCATCGGCTTCACGGCCTCATGGATTCTCCGGGACACTCGTCGATTTTACAGATCCAAAGGTAATTTTATAAAATTACGACTATTCGCATCACTTACCTTTGTTACATCCATACTAATATTATAAATGCGAAAGTAACTCTGTCTGTCTGTCTGTTACTCAATCACGCCTTAACTACTGAACCAATTTGCATGAAATTTGGTATAGAGATATTTTGATACCCGAGAAAGGACATAGGCTACTTTTTACCCCGGGACATAGGATAGGTTTTATCCTGAAAATATCACGGGAACCGGAACTATACGGGATTTTCTTGACTGCGCGGGCGAAGCCGCGGGTGGAGAGCTAGTTAAAACATATACTTGCTTATATATCACGTGTTGTTACAGACTTTGAGGGATGTACTACTTGACTAATAAAATGTAGGTAATAAATCTTTATATATCTCCTTTCTTATGTCATGTATAATATTTTGTTTTGTAAACATTAGAGACACACGACAGTATTTCCAAAAAATTTTATTTCTAGGTTTTTAAACGAAGAAGTAACATTAAAACTAGTCGTTCAGCGGTATTTCCCTGTGTCGTATTTATTTTTCGGATGATAATGCTGTAGTTCTCAAAGTTTTATTTAATTTTAGCATACATTTTAACATACAAAAATTAACTACTTCAGTGTTCAATTAGTTCGCTAAAAAATGTTTTATTCTAAAATCGTACACAACCGTTTCAGTATGATAACATCAAATACGGGAAAATTGAATGGGAGAATATCAGCCAAATGTACATCGTGCCAACATTGTTTGACACATTTTGTTATTTTCAACTTCATGTTGATTTTATAACGTTGCATATTTTTGATGGCTTTCAAAAATATTCAATAAAATCGTATGCGTTTCTGTATGGATGAAAAAGAATGGTTGCAGTTTGAATAATATTTACAAAAAAATAGTTGCTTTTAGTGTATTTGTGAGCAGTGAACAAACGAATGAACAGTCAATAACAAAATATCATTCAAAATCATATAACTTTATTTTGAGGTATTACAAAATAATATTATTAATGAAAGTATTTTGATTATTGTTTTACATTGGTACATTATCTACACTAATATCTACACTAATATTATAAAGAGGAAAACTTTGTTTGTTTGTTTGTTTGTTTGTTTGTTTGATTGTAATGAATAGGCTCATAAACTACTGGACCGATTTTAAAAATTCTTTCACCATTCGAAAGCTACATTATCCACGAGTAACATAGGCTAGGTTTTATCCCGGAAATCCCACGGGAACGGGAACTATGCGGGTTTTTCTTTGAAAACGCGGGCGAAGCCGCAGGCGGAAAGCTAGTTTAGATATAATACTTTATTGGAGATTATTTAAATTATTTCTACGATAAGGCATATCGTTTAAAAGGTATTAAACCAGGAAAACGTGTCACAAGATCCCCTCGAAATAAGAAATAGACTTATCAGGCCACGTAAGAACGTTATGTTGGGTGAAACGAAGAGCCTTACATACAAATGAGTTGCTATTAAGAATAAACAATATAACACGAGACAGATTTACATAGAATAAATCGCTACACAAAATAAAATAAAGCCTATGACATTTGTATTACAATTATTGAGCATAACATTAGTATTAAAATGTATTTAGATCAAACGAACATAGAGCTAGAGCAAGAGCATTATTTCGTGCTCTTTTAGTGTAAACGAAAACTCAGTGTTGTTCAGTAATTAGAACATTACATATAGAATCTTTTCGAACGCGCTTAGAACAACGAAATCATGCTTTACGCCTGTTTACACTAAAATAATTTGTCATAGTGGGGTTAGAATGAGCATTCGCTCGTTTGATCTAAATGCACCGTACTCCATTATGAAAGTCTGAAAAACAAATTCACATAAATTACTCTAACAATTAAAATATTATTATCGAAATACATTACTCTAAAATACTGAAACAATATTATTTACTCAAATATTAAGCTCTTAAAACAATATGAGGTGCGCTAAATATTTACAGAATTATTCAATTTTGCATATAAAACGCTTTTCAGCATAATATGGCTGATATACAGTTGAATTTGAGCGGAATATTAATTAGTTACAATTAAAAACAGTTCAACCATAGACAATACACATCATCAGTAAATAAAATAATACAATTGTAACTTTGCATGCAAATATAAGTGAAACAGAATGATGGAGCATGCAATCAACCCTCATTCTTGTGCGGATTTAAATTTTTTACTTCATTTGATTTTCAATTGTATGTAACTACACTACGTTGAGTTCTTGTCCGTCCTGCTCGACCATAAGGAATCTTTAAACTATGGAATAAAAAAGAACATTTGTCGGTTGGGTTGCTATTTATGACTATTACGGCAATCGTTTCTTCTATACCAATAAATAATTAAATTAGAGTGTCTGTTTTTAATATTAAATTAACCGCATTTTACTAAATTAATATGGGTGTACCAATATTAATTTACATGTACACGGTACACATTCAAAGTAGTAAATTTTACAATTTTTGTCTGTCTGTTTGTTCCGGCTAATCTCTGGAACGGCTGGACCGATTTTGACGACTTTCACTGACTAACTGTCTTTTTTTATACTGATATTCCTAAGGGAACTTTAGGGTTATAAGGAAAAACTTAGCGTAGGTGAAACCGCGGGACGCAGCTAGTTCTGTACCTACTAAATATATTCGAAAGTTACTTTTGCATTATTAAAGAGTTTTGTAAGTTAAGTAGCTGTCTTGGATTTTATGTTGCTTTAACGTACGTACGACTTTTCATGTTATCAATGTGTTATGTAGTATAAAGTATGTCATAAAGTTGTTGTATTCACCCTTTAGTATCAAATAATAAAACTTACAATGTTGGCTTGAATTTTTCTAAATATACAGGGTGACTGGTAATTCGACGTGATCCTTCAAAGGGGTTATACTAGAGGTCATTTGCAACAAATTAAGTCCAGCTAACCAGGGGTCAAAAATGGATGGTTATTGAGCTATGACCCTTTTCTTTTTGAGGTGATGCAAGATCGCTCATTCTTCGGCTTTCAAAAAAATATCAATTGAATTTTAACATTTTAGTAGTTTTTTCATAATTAATTGTTTTTGGTAAAAAGGCAGAAAATTTTCATATCAAAATCCGTCATAGCTCAATAACCATCCATTTTTGACCCCTCGTTTACTGGACTTAATTTGTTGCAAATGACCTCTAGTATAACCCCTTTGAAGGATCACGTCGAATTACCAGTCACCCTGTATACGAGGATATTGACTATTTTCAAGTGCATTTGTTTTTATAAATACTATCTTTACGGTATTTTTTTTGTCTTCTCCCGCACATTCAAACACGCTAAGGTTTTTTTAAGTGAAACTTCTCTAGTCGCGCCATGGCAATACTGTCACGTATCGTCGAATCTTGCCAAAGAAGTTTCACTTCTGACACGTGTGCTCGGCACACACGCTCTTTTTTATTTAAAATGTCATGCGAATGTGACCATGAAAAATAGGAGTTAATTTATTTATTTACGAGTATAAAATGAAGTTATTCATTAACAGGTACAAGGTCACCTAGACGCGCTGGTCCGCATGGCGCAGTCGTGCGTGATCAAAGTGCGAGCAACGCCGAAGGACGTCAGGGCTTACTTCACCAATTCATCACCTATCACCAGGTCGGGGCAGTGCTTTGCTGCGTGCATGCTTGAACAGAGCGACGTTATTAATCATGGAAAGGTGAATTTCGACTTTAAAGTATTTTTTCACGTAGATTTGTTTGGATATTAGCTTCCTAAAATAATTTATCCTACATCCACGCGCATCCTTTCGTCAGAAATTTAATATTAAAGTCTACTAATTTGCTTAGCTTAATATTATTTTAATTACAATATTTACATCAAAATATAACCCTCACTAGTTTAAGATGCGATTTTGCAATCGCTTGTAAAAACAAAAGTTTTAGTAGTATTAATAAATACGACTAGCTCTTGGTTAGGAAAATTTTAACTCGACCCATAGTTTATGAAACAATATGATGTCCTCAGATTCATCAGAACAATTATTTTCTACACATTTTTTAAAGTAAATTTATTAAAATGTTTTTTTTCGTCTATATTTATTCGATAGTCATCTATATTTTTTGAATAACAAACACTGTTATAGGTAAACCGCGACCTGCTCATCCATCTAGCCAGTCTAGTAAACGGCAAGAACTCCCGCGTTGTCCGCAAGCTACACAGCATATCCCGGCTTTGCCTGGACAGCATCGAGGGCATGTCCGACAGATGTCAACTCGCATCCACCTACAACGACTGTCTGAATGAGAACATGATTGAATTTGCCTTCCCGCTAGACCTCGCGGAGGAGGCGGTGAGGAAAATGCCGTTCCATTTGATACAACCGAAGTAAGTTTATTTGTTGAAGGAGAAACCTAATTTAGTTGACGGAACTCGGATAGATAGTATTAGGTTAGAAGCATTGAAGGAGCTACAAGGTTAAGAGCCTACAAAATATACATCATATTATAATATAAAAGAAAAGAATCGTAATTTTTAGTAAATATCAAATTTCTGTAATCTAAAGTAGGTAACTAATGTTTTATTACAAGGGTGACACAATTATTTTCCAATTTCTCGGATCATTTTCATTGTAAATTAATGGATTAAAATAATGACCATGCGGACCTTTGAACCCAGCTTGTTAATCAAATATTGAGTCCCTTTCAATCACATCCTACATTTCCGTCCCTAATTTCTTTTGAACTCAAAAGCTCAATATACATAACAAATTTGTTAACGAAATTGTTCTTGTAACAAGTTATGCAACACGCTTTTCCTACAAAAAAAGTATACTTAGTTGGAAACTACGACTAGCCTAAGCCTGTATTCTACAAATCACACAGTAAATAAATTATATACACGATGTTTATCTGTCAACCA
Organism: Colias eurytheme; assembly: GCA_907164685.1. Classification (NCBI taxonomy): domain Eukaryota; kingdom Metazoa; phylum Arthropoda; class Insecta; order Lepidoptera; family Pieridae; genus Colias; species Colias eurytheme. The sequence continues at coordinate 16,206 of CAJQZN010017648.1, read as the reverse complement.
CAACTTAAAAAAAACGTATTTAACAATATACACAGATGGCCAAACGTAAAAGTCGCTTTTGAACTATCCCCAGATCTTGTAAACAAAAATAGCAACACAAAAGATTCACTCAACTGAATACACCCTTAAATCCTAGCTTTAAAATGCACTATAAAAATTTCATAGGTGTGTATCGTAACGTGTACAAAGTTAAACAATGGCTGTGAAATGGAAACAAAACAAAATGGCGGTTCGTCGACACAGCTAACAAAAGCGTGACATAAATATGAGTTATCAAAGAACTAACAAAGGGCAGAAAGAGGCAAGTGTTACACCTACGGTTGAACAGGGCTGTACTCTGTAGTGAGCGTTTTGTGGCTTCAAAAACTGTGCACGCTGAAATTAAAAATTACTTGAAATGTAAATATAAAATGTAGTAGAGTTTTATTTGTTGTTTTGTATTTATTATGAATAAAGGGGATTTTATTTTTTAAATATAATAATATTCATCTATCGTCTATTATAAATTATAAAATGTAGGATATTCGCCAACTATCTATCGAGTAACGACAATTATCGTGTCATGCGGATAACTTGTTTTAATATAAAATATTGAAAACATTCTCACAAGTCACAACCTCAACATACATGATAACTTACAAATAAAAGATTTTTCATTATAAACCATATTAGTCTCATTTCATCTTACTAAATTGAATTAATTTACACAAAATGCTATACAATATAGACAATTAGTGGCAACGTTAAGTAATATCATTTTATTATCTATAAATTTGAGCAAACACACATTTATTCCAGAGCTATGAGGTGTCTGAAGTATGCAATAAAATAAATGAACCTTGTTTTATGCGCGTTCAACCAGGTTTCTTGAAATATTAAGTATATTAGTAATAACAGACACGGCTAGACCTATTAAAAAGCACTTTCACGAGCAAATAACCCCTTTAGTTTAAGCCCCATTTCGTAGAAATTTACGATTTTCCACAATGTTTTCCACATGTGTTTTATCTTACATAGTAAATCATAATTTGTATAATGCAGTAAGGTAATTTTTAACCAAATGAATGAAATAATGTGTTTGGACTGTTGTTACCTTCGTATTGTCCTAATTACTATCACTACATAGTATAAAACAAAGTCGCTTTCTCTGTCTCTATTTCGCATCCATGCGGCGATTTTTTTTATAGATAAAGTGATTCAAGAGGAAGGGTTTAGTGTATAATTTATTAGGTTTTAGACAAAGCTGACGAAGCCGCGGGCTTCTCATTAATGTTCTCATTAAATACATGCTGTATTAGACTTAAGGACAAATTGAAAAAATGTTTACAAAATAAATCTGAGGCCCCATATAAAATACGTCCCTGCTAACTATCGAAGAACTCGATCTAAGTTAATTTCAAATGGATCCTTACAAGACACGCTTTCATCGTATCTTCAGAGAATAACATCTTAAACGAATATGGACAGAATTTGAGACTAAACTTTGAAGTCACATAACTTTTACTTACAATTGTGAGTTTTGAAATTCAGCAATTTTCGTAATACAATAAAGCCACAACTTAGAGATATAACGTTTTATCGAATAAATTATTACTTTTATAAACTTTTTTGTGATGGATAGTGTTGTAAGAAGGGTTGTCCTAATGTAATTATGTATCTTTTTTGCTCTTGAGGGACAAAATAATTTATGCAAAGTTTTTTGATGACCTAGTTACTGGTAAAACCATTTAGAGCGACCTATTTAGATATTTTAGTATTATTATTGTTTCCTCCTTTTTTTAAATCCTATCAATACGTTTCACTTAAAAACAAGTATGTAAAACCTTGAGTTACCTATTTTCTTCCTATTTTGTACAAAAAAAAAACATTGACATGTTATGAAGATTCAATGTGGTCATATCCTCTCGCGCTCTAATATATATAAATCAAAGTGGTGATAAGGCTTAATTGAAATTTAAATTTTCAAATATTACATTACATACATTAGGTACATACCATGTAGTAGCTTCTAAAACAACAACAGTTCAATTAATTCGATAACCAATCATTTGCTAATTTAAAAGTGCTTCTTTTTATTAACAAAGCAAATTCTACTTCAATTAAATGCATTACTTATCTACTCTTTTAATCTAAATCTATTCGACTAAACTTCATCTTTTAATTCGTATCGTAGAACATGAAATTTAATAAAATGTTCGTTCTTTCTCTAAAAGTCGTTACAAAAATGTTTAATGGAGCGAATGGACTTTATAGCGGTCCATTTTAATAGCTTCAATTACAGATACCGTTTGTATAATTTCACCTGCGATTTCTTTTACCGATTCGGGAAGGACTGGTGACTAATTGGTCAGTATAAAGCCGTTTACAGATAAAATTTTGGAGCAGTAATGTAAATTTTATGCGGCTATGCAATTTTTACCGTTTATTGAGAGTTGTAAATGATTGGAAATTACATTTAACTTTGGTACAGTCCGTTAAATAGAAAATTCTTGTATTTATGTCTAAGGTATAGACTCTACATATCTTTATGTACGTATATTATGTAGTTCTATAGTAATGAAAACTAAAGAGAAGTTGAATACACATTTTTTTCGTTAAACATTGAAGTTAATACTCAAATAATGCACAGTGCTTAAATTTTGAATCATAATTGATAAATATTACAATTCATAATGATGAATTATTACGATTCCTTCACAAACAGATTTGTATAGCCATTAATCGTGAGCTTACCAAGTCTTAGATTAATTTATATTAAATGAACTTCGTAATGTTTACAAATTTGTTTCTAATTTACAAACGATTGTTACTGTTTTGTTTATGTTTGTTTTAAATGGTCACACACTGGCTAAAGTTATAAAACAATTGCGGTATATAGCTGTCACCGAACCGATAAAATTAATAGCCCATTTAATGGCCCTATCATACACAATGTTGGTAATCTGGAAACGGCACATATTGCCGCTTTTTGACCCATTTAGGGCAATTCAATAGAAACGTATGTAACAAATGAACTCATTTTTTAAAGTATGGATTTCAAAGAAGCGTATGTATGCGTCTTTCAAATTAAATTGACTGAGACAAAAACTATCGTATTAGTGTCGTCCCAGTATCGTAATTTTTGACGTTTCTTTTTCCATTAATTGAAAGAAAGATCATCAAAAATAAGTCAGTCGTGTGTATTAAGCTGACCTTTCACCCGTATTATTACATTTCGTCTCAAAGCTTCTAGATCTTTATTTAACAACGAATCAACTCAACGCTAACCGTATTTGTGGACCGGAAGACCAGGCTAAGTGTCCTTCCAAATGACAATTACGTGATCAGAATCGACAATTTTACAGGCCTACTCCCAAGTAACAATATCTAATAAAACATTTGAAATACGAAATAGTTTTTTCGAGTAAGTTTCGTACGTGGGTAAAGCAGATTCTGATAAATTATTGTGTATACTTTTTTGTTCAGACAATACAAGTTTTGACAGTTTGTTCTAATCTTTTGTAAGACGTGGGTAGTTTGAGGTAACAGATTTTTTGAACCTTAAAAGGGTATAAGAGGGTCAAAGTTTTCGTATTATAATTTATAGCAAGGCCAATACCAATAATTATGTATAATTTTGAATTATACATTATTATTAGATCGAGTACCCTATAAAAATAATAATACATTTTCTTTTGTAATTATTATACCTACCTCAGATTACTTAATACTAAAACAATAACTACATTATACCTTATATTAATAATTATTTTCTCTTTGTTTCAGTTTACCACAAGAACTAAGGCAGACGTCGTTTTAAAGCTACTATTTAAAAGTTTATATTTTTCTACAAATTAAATTATTCGAAACGAAGCAGATATTTTATTCAGATGCTTTTTAATGAATTCTCAAGCATCCATCCATTAAAAATACAGTGTACAGTAATAAATTGCCTCACCTAACGCTAGCTTGTAGTAATAAAGGTTTAAAATATATTTTTAGTCTGAATAAGGCTAAAAAATACTATTATGAATAATGAAAAATGCTCTATTCGTAATTATAAAATAATTGACAAACAAATGAGTAATCTTAATCCAATAAATGAATAGTTTAAAAAATATGCTGTCATGACACAGTTGGTGTTTATCTGAAACCACAAATTGAAATATTTGCAATTGACGTAAAAGCAAGTTCTTCTAATATATATAGAATTTCTATATTCCGTCACCACTAAGAAAGTTTTAGAGTTTCTGGGAAATGAGCGAATTTGAATTAATTTAATTTCAATAGACTTCTATTTGAACGGATTGTCATTTAAAATTAGTGTTTAAATGTTTCTTGGTAGAAATTATTTCTGGGTTGAAGTAACTTCAACAATAATTAAATTTCTAGGTTCTTGATTTTCCTATTTTAATAATTAAATCTTTTTAACACTTTATCCTTCGTAGAAATTGATAAATCTTTACGTGGTACATATTTATTAACTTTTCTTTTTTTAATGCCTGACTTTTATATTGGTACACTGTAATATAATAAAAATACAATAAAAAGTATCTCGAATCTTCTGAAAGAACATAACTTTAAATATTTATTAATGTCGATGTAGATGAAAACCAGACCCTCAGTTTTAACATTGTATCTGCCACTAGACGAGTTTTAATCAAATACATATATATTTTATGTACATTATATTATTATTTTACGTTTTATATAATACTTTCTCTATCGAATTTTAATTGATATAACAAGAATGGTTATTATATAACATTTTATACAGCTATAGATGGTGGAGGCTGAAAAATTGGATTACTGGTAATAACGAGCATGCAAAGAATTAAATTGATCGAATCGGTTTAGGAAACATCGTGAGGAAACCTAATAATAACAATTAGTAATATGTGTTACAAAATAAGATATAAGCATTCATACTCTTTTAAATTCATAAGACTATTATTGTTAATACACAATAATAGTCTAAATAAATAACCGTATCGCCAAGAAAAATTATAAAAATAACAACCGTTGACGTACAAAAACACCTTGTTTATGCAACCTACAAAAGAAAAATCATTCTTTTGAATTAGTTTAATATTGAAAAGTGCTATTTCTAAGTGGGCACAATAAAAGCTTACAAACAAAATTATAAAAGCACGCCTTTGAATAACAAAAATAGCCTTTCTTTGATTGTTTGAAAGCCAATGGAAAAAACGTCTTAACTGCGTCTGAATAGAATGAAACTCCTACACAGTGTTCAAACATGGTTCCTAATAAAGGTCTTTATTTATATTCTATACACTGCCATAGACTACAGAATAAGTATTTGTATCAATTTTGGAACCATTTGTTTCAAATTTAGTGAATTTACTGTAGTATTGTTTATTTAGATTGAAAATTTTTCCAAGTATAGGACTTTTGATATTATGTAAACAGTAATTTCAACCTTTATAGCTGTTATTTTGTAACAAAAGGATACAATCCATACTTCCATACTAATATTATAAATGCGAAAGTAACTCTGTCTGTCTGTCTGTTACTCAATCACGCCTAAACTACTGAACCAATTTGCATGAAATTTGGTATGGAGATATTTTGATACCCGAGAAAGGACATAGGCTACCTTTTATTGCGAAATATGTACCACGGGCGAAGCCGGGCCGGACCACTAGTATATTATATATCTTTGCCGTTATAATATTCTTGTAGATATTTTAATGTATGAGAATATTGTATCTACATCATACAAAATTCTCTTTACCATAAAGAGCGGAAATATGAAATTTTTATATACTAAAGCAGTATATTCTTTTACAATAAATATTCTCCATAAATATGCATATTGCAGTGGAAAATACATATCGAATAAATATCTTTGTCCGTCCGATAAACCAAACACATATTTCTGTTCTGTGGAATATTTCTGTTCATTTGTTTGTACATAGCTTCCAATAAACTACCTTTGTTTACGCCGTTCCGTTCTCTTGTGTGTTCAGGCCGATACTAATCATTATTTGCTTACTATATCATATGTCTATTAATAGTCGTATTGCAACTTTATTTAATATATTTTTTGTATTTGCTTGAGCTTTTGGGTTATTATATTTGGAAATTAAGCAAGGATATTCAGAAAACAAGGTTACTGTCAGTGTGTTCGTGTGAATAATATAAAATCCCTTAAAAAGTGTATAATTTCTAAATTAAAACATTTTCATTGTAGGCAATCCTACTTAATTATTATAAATGCGAAAGTTTGTAAGGATGTGTGTGTGTTTGTTACTCTTTCACGCAAATACTACAGAACGTGTGTAACTTGGATTAACCCATAGGATAGGTTTTATCCCGGAAATCCCATGGGAACGGGAACTATGCGGTTTTTCCTTTGAAAACGCCGGCGAAGCCGCGGGGGGAATGCTTGTATACATTAATTCTAAGACCTTCCAATTCCACAGGCTTTCCTTTATACATTTTTTATTTATTTCAAACAACAAACACGTATATTAGATATTATAATATGAAATGAGGATGCTTTGAAATGTAATATGGTTAAAATCAGGTCAAATTCACTAATTTCCTTCCTCCATTTGATATGAGGGAAAATTTTCTCGAATTTCCTATAAATATTCAGAGTTTTATTGACCGATGGACTCCGGTAGGGAAGGAAAAGATTTTCCTGTTTTGCCAAAGTTCCGTAATTTGACTTCTCTAGCGGATATCGGTCGTAAGCGAAGATGTAAGATAGTTGTATACTCTGTATATATTTACATAACGACCTCTTTATATTCCTATTTGAAATACAATTATTGGAAAATAATGTTTTGGTTTTAATATCCCTTTTTCTTTTATTAATATTTTCTAAATACAAGTTTGGAAATACTTTGTAATATTTTATTCAAATATTCTTTTATCAGAAATTCTTGGTCATGTTATATTTATTAAGTCGTTATATTTTTTGAATCACATTTCAACACTATTAGCTACGCACCAAAATAAGTCAGACATGTTAACATCAATGATGAACCTATACATTGTTTGATATTCTATTTACATTTGATAGTCGATTATAAAGGTTGAAGTATTTATTTACTACCTATACTTTAATATTTTCAGTATATAATATAACAAAAGGGAAAATTGTCTGAATTAAGGTATATAAATTCAATTATTCTTTTATTCTTAAGGAACAGGTCAAGTATTAAAAATACAATTTCGTTAAATATTTTTTACATGTTACGATGAAGTATTTCTCTATCATATCTTAACGTTTTTTTCTGTTTAACGATAATATTTTTATTTAAATTTGTAAGCGAAATCTGTAGGCATAAATAGCAAAGTATGCAAAATGTTCTTTAAATGCACCACCAATAAGCCAAAGACCAAAGTATAAAAATAATTATGAAGAAATCGTGAACATTTTCTCTGAATAACTCTTTTTCACAACGTTATTAAAGTTCACGCTTTTGCATAAACTGGAATAATCATTTCAATGAATGAATGTAATCTAAAATTCCTGGCATTTGTATGAACTTTATTTCTCTTGGAAACGACTGTTTTAAATAAAAACCTATTCAATTAATTGAATTAACCACCGTTTTTACTATTTAATCTTTCTTCGTTTCAATTAAATGTTTGTGGTATTTTTTACTCTCAATTATTTAACATGGTCAAAGGTAATGAAATAAAAAATGTAGCTATCATGTGCTTATTTTTGTCGTGACTTTTATGAATAAGAAATTTTATGTAAATTTTTTTCTTTATTAGAAATAATGACAAATTAAGAGAATTAGGTAATGAAGATTATAAATTATTTACCAAATATAATATATACATATTTAACAACAGGCGCAAATACCAAAAAAAATCAAACAATTTTTTGAACTTTTAAGTTACATATTAGAGATATCTTATTGATATGCTACAGGACATAATTTATATGTATAGTCCTATAGTATTATATTATTATCTATGTTCAAACTCATACTCTCGTAGCTACTTGCTACGGTATTGCTACGTCGTAGCCACGTAGCATTTCTCTTGTTTACCCGCAAAAAATCTACAACGAGCGAGACAAAAGTATATTATTCTAAGATTAGGATAGATAAGGGATTAATAAGGATGTGAAATCAGGTGAAATAATCTAAGCCATTAATATCATATCAAAATTTATTTTGTAATACCATTTTGAGGACGAAATGACATAAGAAATGATAAATTTACATTGTACATAATTTTGATACATATAAGACATTCAAATACAACTTTTAATAGAAAAATTTTGTTGAATTAATAATAATTTTAAAACATCTTGATTATACTGTATATAAGCCATGTATAAGCTGTCATTTTATGTCGGCAAGCAAATCCCGAAAATAAATTTAATACTATCCAACGTCATTCCATAAAATTAAAATAGTCACTAAAGTTTGTTACATTTTGATTTGAAATATTACATACATACAAACATCCATTAAAATTATTGTAAATAAATTATATTATTTAATTGTAACAAAAGATAAAGATATTTAATTATGTTACACATAATATCATTAAACGATACAGTTTTTAACGTTATTTGGCCGGTTATATAAACTGCAAGGAACATTATTTTTAAATGTTAATTTCAATAATATTGCCTGTTTATTTTGTTTAATTTAACGTACAATCTTTTAACAATAAACATACGTATTATGAATCTTATTCGTAAATAACTACGCATACATTAAAACTTTACATGAAAAATAATATTGTGAGATGCTTTTATATTTTACTAAATAAAAAATAGAATTTAATTGAAAATATACTAAGGCGATATAGTCATACTATGTAATGGAAGCAAAATTCAGTAATTTTGTTATAATATTGCTATAAATACTTAAACCAACCGAAAGAACCGAAGATATACACAAAGATCAATACAGATGAATCCTTTACAAAAGTATTTTACATCGAACAAGAAAGAAATTATTAAGGATAAAATGGGGAAACTCCGCTATTATTCAGTAAGTTCACAACAAAGTAATCACAGCAGGGAGGAGCGATTGAATAATTCATAATCCTACTAAAAATCCCAAAGTTTAGCAACGACATCCCACTCTATGCAAACTAAAAGTTGGAAGACCTTAACGGTTTTACATCTAGTGTACATTTCCTTTACATTAAGAAGTAGTTTAACCGTCAAGCTATTAAAATCTAATAATTCAATGCGATACATTTATTTTTCGCGATACTTACGTAAATATTTTTGTCAATTATTTATGCATTAAAACGTATATTATTGATAATAAACTACGATTATGTTAAGAATTCAAAATTCGACAGATTTTTTATTAATTATGTTCGATTATTTTCAACTATTATTAACTTTTTCACATACCTTACATAACTTCTTATACCAAAGGGAATTTTCTAAACAAAATGGCGGGCTATAAACAAAAACAAATGATACCTATTTGTATCATTTATATACGAAATCTATAAATGTGTGGCTTTGTAGTAACATTATCTTGATAATATTTACTAGCAGCCTTACTAATAAAAAGTTAAGCCATGGATAAATTCCAACCATTTTCTACCATATCTGTGTCCTGCTCTTGCTCACATGAAACGTCAATCATAAAAACAAGACAGGTTATTGCAATAACTAATCCATTGAATAGCGAATGGGTAACATTTTATTAGTAAGACCGTATCTCTTTAAACAAGAACAAGTTATTTTTCGAAGTAAAAATGGCTTTGAATTATACCTATATAATTTTATATGCCAAAATTTTCGTTACAGAGTTTATAATATGTTATTTGTTCTTGAGATAGAATTAGTAACAAAATATATCTAACAAATCATGATATTTAATTTGAAAAAGTATATTAACAATCCAACATAAAAAGCATGTTTACTATACGTTCGTATCGGGGAGGAAATCGCTGCGTTGCCTGTCCATAACTTCAGGCCATATTACTTTATGACCGTGATCAAGGGAGCCCTATGCTCCCTATGAAGGTTCCTTCATTTTTACTTACGGAGGGTCGATCCCTAATCACTCTAGACATATATAACTTATATTGCTTTCAGAATTTTGCAAAATAACTTACAACACGTCTCTTTTGCTTTTCGCAGTTTCTCCGAAGAAATATGACGTCAATAGATCTTTCAAAAATTTAAGATTTAGATAGTGTTGTTAAATGTATTTTATGACTTAATCCCAAGGAATAGAAAAGGAATAATCATACGCTGGTATTTTGATTCAAAATGACGTCATTGATTTTGTACAGTCGAACAATATGATACAAAACTGTGACAACAGTTTTCATTTATCTACTACTTAAACTGTGAATATATTACACGAACAAAAATAATGTTAGCTATAAAAATAACATTTAATCATATTATTTCACATCTCCGTTATAACATCGAACAGAAACAGACCATCAAACAAATAGAAGCTTCAAAAACAGTAAATTGCCTCTTGAATACCATTAAAATAATTCAACCACATAAAACATATTATATCTTTAATTCAACTGTCCACATCCCCACGTCAATTTACATTTCGGTCGATCTGGATAATTCTGTTTGAAGGAACTTATGATGCCCTGGTACCTCTGCCGGTTTATTGTCTGTGCTCTTGCGTTGTTCGATGTGTTCTTGCTGATCGCGGCGTGGCAGAGGAAGCCCCCGTCGAGGACCACCATGCGATACTCTTGAAGGCAGAGTTCTAGCATCTAGAAGAAAGTTTTAGTGTGTAAGGTTAAACGAAGTGTAATAGAAAAGCATGTAGCTACGACGAGGAGGTATTTGTGTAGTATATGAGTGCATTAACATCAAACGAGCGAATGCTCATGACCCCACGATGTCCAATTCATTTAGTGAACGCAGTGTAGCAACAGGCGTAGAGCATTCTTTCGTTGTTCTTAGTGAGTTCGAAAAGATTCTATGCAATGTTCTAATACTGAATACGAGTTTTAGTTTACACTAAAAGATCATGAAATAATGCTCTTGCTCTAGTTCTAGCTCTATGTTCGTTTAATGTAAATGCACGTTAGAGCAATGTAAACAAGAAAACACGCACAAAATATGTTTAGTTTTGTCTTCACTTTTTGTATGTGTGAACAAATACAGTCATTATTACTACTGCCGTGCATATTATAAGAAAGTGCGTGATAAATATACTGAAAATCTCTAAAGACTTTTTTTAGGTAGTGTTTCTCCAAAACATATAAACTATTTCATTAGAAGACAATACAATTATTTTTATATTATTGTATCTAAATAATAATAGTATTCCTAATAAAAAATATATAATATTATAAAGAAGAAAGGTTTGTATGTATGTATGGTTTTCATGCATAAACTACTGGACCGATTTTGATGAAATTTGGCACAGATAATCTTTAGACCCTGAGAAAGAACATAAGCTACCTTTTATTGCGAAATATGTACCACGGGCGAAGCCGGGGCGGACCGCTAGTAAAAAATATATTTACGATCCGGAGTATTATTATTCCTACCTTCTAAGAAGTTGATTAAACCAATCATATTGCCGTAAGAAAGCTTCCCGATGAATTTAATCAAAAGTTTCAGAGGAAATGAAATACCTCCGCTTTTTATACCTTTTGCTTTTCTAAAGAATATTGATATTTAATGAAGCCTCTTGTGAAATATCTTTAATGAATTGTTTAGAAATCAATTCGCGAAAACTGTTTTGTAATAAGAAATAAAAGTCTTATCCTAAATCCGAAAATATCTGTTGCCAAGGATCATTTTCCAGCTTCTTAAAGTTGGCGATATTTTTCCGTTGTTCTCAAATACGAAGAACATTTAATACAAAATGTATTCAACATTAAAAGCATTTGATTGGTGAAAACAAAGAGAAAGAACCTCCATCGAAATTGGAAATGTACCTAAATGAAAAAAGTACGAAAACCATTTAAATATTACAACACTTTAAACATTAGGTAACATGCGGCCTCCTGTATTTAGATTATAGAAGAATAAACATAACTTTACCTGTGTCATCTTATCCTGTTTCCCCTCCCAGGATAGACTCTCACTGTACCATGGCTCCCGGTGAGTGCCGAAGTAAAGAGGCTCCCAGCGGTGGTAAGGGTACTCCCGGCGGGCTATCAGCATTGGCTGTGAAAATAGCTTCATACAGTAGCTACATACTTATTATTTATACTAACTATTATATACTATAGTCCTTTCCACCTAAGATGATTTCTGTGACACATGGATTTTTGACACGTATAGAGATGTCTTTACTGAAATCATATCAATTGTTTTCGATAATCGATAATATTTTATATGGAAATTAAATCGATTTGAATAAAGTACCAAAATTAGTTTTTTCGGCATTTCGCCAACAATTAGCTAAGGAAACTTAGCAAACAACAGCAACAAAAAGTCAACAATAACAATTAGTAACAATAACAGAATACCACGTAAAGTATCATTATAAAAATGCAACTTATATACAAGGCTGAGGCACTCGTACAGACGATTGTCTCGATTGACAAACGATCACAAGATGGGCGCCGATTATATGATTTTCTAACTCTATGATTTTTCAACGATCCATTTCATGTACACAAATTGCGTAGGTATTATATTTTTGTGTTATTTTATTTTATTTTTCATTATATTAAACTAAACAATACTGTTTTCGATTTATAAGTTTAAGATGTTTTATTTTTATATTTTAGGCAATAATTCCGCCATAAAATAAAAATATTATGCACTAAAATTATTTTGGCGTTTGAAACATAAAATACGTAATTCGGAACACGATGAAGTGTCACAGGAATCATCATAGGTGAAAAGGACTATAGCTGAGCTTCGCGGTTTCACCCGCGTGGCTCCGCTTCTGTTGGTCTTAGCGTAATGATCTTTGTTGCCTATAGCTTCATCGATAAATGGGCTATCACACCGAAATAATTTTCAAATCAGACCAGTAGTTCCTGAGATTAGCGCGTTCAAACAAACAAACAAACTCTTCAGCTTTATAATATTAATATAGATTTACATTGCAACCGATGTCCTCGCTATATGGTGACCAACTAAATATGTGTGCTCGTAATTACTCCGAAATATGACATATCTGTACAAAACATTAGATCAATCCCGCGCTATTAGCAAAACAAACAATTTAACTAACAGAATTGTTTAGAAGATTAGACCAATTTCATGCATAAATAATTTGTAACGTTAGTTCACTAAAGAATAAAATTAAGAACGAATATAATATAACTTTTTTAACTATATAAGTATACAGTTACTTGTGCCTTCAATCGAGTACTCGAATAAAAAGATAACCATTTTAAATTTAAACGCATACAAAGTACAGTTCAACCTAAAACATTCGTCATGATTCAAACTAGTCCCTAACATAAATACATGTCGCAAATTCAAGTTCTGTTAACCAGTTTAACTCGGTAAATGTTGGTGGCTTTACCTTGGTCACATATTACTAAATAGTTACAACGTAGTAGGGAATATACATGAAACTTTACCAGTACACGACTGCTAGTTAGCGATGAATATTGTGTTGTCTATTTCAGATCCTACAGGCTACATTGTACACTGTACATCGTTAATACTTTATGAGCGGTTGCTTGATAGAATTTTGAATAAATAGAACAACGGAAATCAGTATTCCGAATACTAACAGAAGATATATTACTTCCGAAAGCCCCTGTTACACCATCATCTTATATTACTTCTTCTTTTATTAAAATGGCTCGTATCTTAAATATACTTACCTATTTTACTTAATCAATGCTTAATCATCAAAATCAATACAATGCTGAAGAGTTTATTTGTTTGCATGAACGCGCTAATCTCAGGAACAACAGGTCCTATTTGAAAAAATATTTCACTGTTACATAATCCATTTATCGAGGAAGGCTCTATATCATCACGCTAAGACAAATAGGAGCAGAGCAATGCGGGTACAAAAGCGGGACACAAGTAGTATGAAATATGAGAGAGATATCATAAATAATTTATAAATTCTATATCAATTAGAAAATACTCTGTAATTAAGCTAGTTTAATATAGTCGAGCGACACATAATTACGTAGCAATTAGTAAGTTGCCACTATAGGGATAAAATTGGATCCTTCCAAGATTGAAGCATCAGCCACTCGCGAATTAGGTTGACGTCCCGCCATGATGGATCTGCTTATAGAAAATGGCGCGGAATATGACAGAGATGAAGGAGTTATAACAGCCTCGATATTAATATTATTACGCAGGCTTATATTAGGTACATACCTACGTAAGTTATACAAAATACATAGCTAGTAATGATGTCACACTTATATAAAAGAGCTATTTTTGAAAAAAAAATAAAAAAGGGACGTCGATTATTGAGGCGTATTTGAACCTGCGTCATTTTTATGTAGCGCTATTTTTAAAATGAATTTACAAAAAAAAAACATAATGAACGACTAAATACGGACCATCTAAAAATGTAAATATCTATTACACGATAACATGAACGATTAGACAACCTACTATAGAATTAATCAGTGTACCTACACAAAGTAATAAATACTAAGTAAATACTCTATACATAAATGTACACAAACCTCCAGTATGGCTGGTGAAGGTCGCAGTAACCACGTCTGAAGTCCAGGAAACCGTTGGCAATGGGAACAGACTTTCTGGTGGAAATACATGGCGCGGTTCGATGTCACCATGTTCACTAACCTAGTGAATACGACAAACAGACAATTGTATAGACAACTATATAAAGATAAACTATAATTGTATGTGTTTTTAAGTCCAAAATAAATGTAACCTGTAGATAAAAAAGCCCAAAGCACTCAAATCAATTCATAAAAGTACCTATAGACTTTTATGAAATAAAGTAACGTTTCAAATAATAACACAATATTGACTGACTGACCGGTTGGCTTGGTTGGTAGTGGCCCTGCCTTCCAAGCCAAGGTCGTGGGTTCGATTCCCACCCGGGGCAAATATTTGTGTGATGAACATAGATGTTTGCTCCGTGTCTGGGTGTAAATCTTATATATAAAAATGAATCGCAAAATGTGTTGGTAAGCGCATAACTCGAGAACGGCTGAACCGATTTCGATAATTCTTTTTTTATTATATTCCTTGAAGTACGAGGATGGTTCTTATGTGGAGAAAACTTAAAAATTTTATGTACCACGGGCGAAGCCGGGGCGGACCGCTAGTTATCTATATAAGTATTTATTTAAAATTATATATGTATGTTTATCAGTCATCTGGTTTCCATAACACAAGCGAAAGCTTAGTATGGGATCAGATTGTACCGTGTGTGAAAATAGTCCTGTCCTGAAATATATTTAAATATTATGTCAGTAAAATTTGAGAAACTACGACTAAGAATAATTTAAATACATTTTAATGTGAAATTATAATAAAATGTTCCTACAAGATAATATCCAATAGGATGAAGTTACGAAAATCTTCAAAACGTATTATAACTTTATAACACGAAACTTTATTAAAGTAGAGGTTTAATTAAGAAACCTAATATTGGTCTAAGAAGGTTAAGAGGAACTTTATTAAAATATAATTTTGATACTCGGAATAGAAATTATTACTGATATTGTATAAATATCTGTCTATAGTCAATATCAGATGATTCGTGAAACCGAAATTTAGCGACCGAGAGAAATTTTCAATCGAATTAAAAGCTAAGGATGCTCTAAATTGTATGAATAAGCAATTACAATAATTTAAAGTCAAAAACAACATTTTCCGTCTATCGCGTTTCCATTAATTTTTAGAAAATCTGAATGAAATGATGCTTCAAAGCTAAATAATCCCGGATAAAAACATATTTCAATTTATTACTCTAATTTAGAGCTGGATTTTGCGTTCACATTTTTTATTTAAATTAAGAGTTGTAGCTGTTATTTCATTTGTGTTACGTTTTATTATAAGATCAAGATTAAAAAAATTTTCTTAAAATCCTGCTTTAAAATGATAAAATATTACCAGAACTACAAGAAAATAGTTTTATAGATAAATATTGCACCTTATATATATTTTCCACAGACAACGCCACGCGATTCAAATAAATTTATTATTTCAATTGTAATTTGTAAAACGAATTTACGCGACAGCATTCTAGACTACAGGCCCATGTTGAAAAAATTATGGGTCATTTGACCCACCACCTGACCTATCTAGAATGATATAAGAGCATAAAATAATAAGATTCAGCACTATGACGACACTCG